>JAUYWG010000047.1:23872944-23887270 GCA_034779775.1 Enteromius afrohamiltoni
ACTCCGCGTCTGAGTCTTCCATCACGCTACACAGGGACATCCTCGATCAGTCATCTCTCGTCTGCCTCCGTGACAGAGAATACCTTCACTGAACCAAGTATGATACAACAGAGATCTGTTTTTAAATAATATATCTTTGTTGTTCCATATAAAATATCTGTGGGGTGAAAAATTGTGTATTCTTGCAAGATACTTTTCTTTCCCCGAGTCAGTCCGTGTCAGTCGTGCTTTTTAACCAATCAGATGTGACCTCGCCATTTCAACCAATCATGACCCGTCAGGAGCGCAGCCTGAATCCTGTTTACAACCCGAGCAGGGTTACGCTTACAGACCTGTTGCTATGACAGCAAGACCCGGATGAGCGTCGAAGAACCGAGCGATCCAAGATCACGCGGAACCATCAACAATCAAATCCAGCTAACTGAGTTAGCGAGGTACAAAGAACGCACCCCACGATAATTATAATAATTATTTAATTTTTAATATGCTATATATATATATATATATATATATTACTTTATTATAAAAATATTTAATTAACATACAGTAACTTACAATAATGACCACCGAGGAAATATTTGGAAATGAATGTAACAATGCAAAGACAAACTTCATAACCCTAAAGTCTATTCTTAAAACTCTTTATTAAAAATATGAAATCTTTCTTTGATGTGGGGCTGAAGTATGAGCCAGGCATGTGTTTCTGACAGGCTCTGTGAGATTCTCATGTATCTGTCTGCACACACACACACCACAAACAGTTCAGAGGAGATATGCATGTTTTACAGGTTTCTGCATATTGAGCTACAGCATTTCTTTTTGGTTTCACATGTCAAATGAAAACTACAGCCAAAGCTGCAGGATCTGGGTGTTTCTCTACAGGCCACAGCATTCAAAGAAACACAGACCCCATCAAAACATACATAGCATGTTCTTCAGCAGATCACCGAGTCTGTTTGATAGCTTCAGAATCAAAGCACTGTTTGAAACGTCAGGAGCTACCAGCAGCTGTTTGGTTCCAAACATCCACCAAAATAACTTGTTTTGTAGAAATAAAAACTCCCACATGTTTGAGGGCGAGTAAATAGCAGAACTTTCATTTTTGGGTGAACCGTCTCTTTAAAAGAGATGCAAACCTGGTTTGTTATCAGTATACAGTATATAGTATCAGTACATGGCAGAATGTTGTGGAAATCGTTCCCCATTTCCTATTGTCATTATTCTAAAGTGTTCTGACCTTTTAACGAACCACATGATGGAAAATATTAACCGCTCCTTCTTCGTTAGACATGATCAGACACCAGCTCGGAATCAGCAGTTCCTGTGAATTTCTTCCTTATTGACCGTAATAAAAGACACACCCATACTTCACTTGCAATAAAGAACCAGCACTGCTGCATCACCAACAAAACAAAGTCCTATAGGACAATCATTCAGACAAAATAAAAAATAAATATTTTTTAAATATGAATATTATACAAAATACCTGCAAAAATTCATTGAAAGATAAAAATACCATGAGCAGGTATCAGGGGCGCATCTAGAAAATTATTCATGGGGTGGCATTAAAATGATGAGGGGTGGCAACACTGAAGCAAGCATCCTTGCATGGTTTTTGTAGATTGAAGAAACACTATTCTTATTCGGTGTATACACTAGGTGTGATTGACTTGAACCTGATATCTGGATTGGAAAGTCAAATAAATTAAATGAGATGTAAAGGTATATTTAACTTCTCTTTATTGAGTTCTATGCAAACCTGTAGTGAGTTTAAGTCTATGCCAAGCTTTACAAAGCATCACAGACAATGCAGACTGCATATGGATACAAAGACTCAGTGGATCAAGTCAAAAACACATTAAAAGTTTACAGAAACCACATTTAAATCACCAACAAATATCTTCACAGTATTTAGTCCAAGTATCTCTTCTTACTGGAATTAGTTCACCTGTTTCGAGTCTTTAGTTTTGAGTCGTTCGTTCAATTCTCGCGAGCAATTTTCGAAGGGGACACTAATAATACAGTCGAATTGTACTTCTGAAGATATGTCAAAACTGGGGAAGACTTTGCTTCTATCATTATTGTAGCATGGAGACTGCGTCGTTATGAATATTCTCAAAGTTTTTCTCTGGTTTAATGAAAAGGCAGATTTTTCTTCGAAACTATTGCAATGTTTGTTATGTTGTTTACAGTCGAGTCTCTCTCTCTCTCTGCCACGACGATCTCGTAGGCTGCACTGAACTGATAACTTCGGTGCCCGAGAAAAGAATTAAAAGCCCGCCCACACTGAAAGCTGATTGGCTTATTTTGCTGAGTAAACCAATCAGGATGTTCTCTGTCTAGCACGCGCTATAAACAGGCACACACACACACACAGTTCACATGCTCGCACGGTCGATCTCTCTCTCTCCTTTACAGCTTCTGCGCGCATTATAAGATGCACGATGTAGACATTTATGTTATTCACAAAAACTACATTTAAAACAGGCTTATACGGGCAGTATGGGCAAAAGATGGTGATTTTCCATGTGTTGTCATACCACAATATGGCACTCTGAAAGCAAAGGCTGAAACATAATAATGGACAGTCATTATCAACTCTTAGCTGTGTTTCTGGAAATCTCAGTGTTTCTCTCCACTCAACCCACACACAGCTCAGAGGAACATCAGTGGTGACTGGAATTCCCAAAGCCACTTCAGATAATGGCTCATGCTCATTTACAATGCAGCTCACGATCATGTAAAATCCATTATCAATAATCGTCCTAGCTCCCCAGACGCTCTCGGAGACGAGATGACGCTTATTCTTCAATCAGCTCCTGCTTTAGAAAATCTCATTTTATGATCCAGAGCACAACAAAAGCTCATGAAAACGGCATCTTCAGCTCATGTGCACTCGGCCTCAACTGATAAAAACACTCATCACAGACTGAGCGACCCTCAGATGCAGAAAAATGATCACACTACATTCATACTCTGAATGACACGGAGAACCACACCACGCACATGTGCAGAAGGAATGAGATGATGTCTGACAAATAGAGCATGCAAATGTCAGACAACACAGATGATTACTCAGAGTTATTTATAACAGGAATCGCTGATCTAGAAGGGTTTCATTCATAAACAGCATTATGAAGTACATCAGAAGCTGCACAAGCAGACAGAAATAACCAGCTGTCGAGACACTTTCTCAGAAACATTCCTGAAAAACAAGCAGTAACATTCAAAAAACATTCAACTGAAGTGTTTTGGAATAAATGATATTTTTCGTTCTTATGAGCAGAATAGGGTTGTCAATCCTGTATTTGAGTCCTTAATATGGTTACGTTCACACACAGTTCATTATTTACGGGTGTGACAACTGCATTCTGTAACTGTACTCACACCTGTAAGCTTTCTGGACTCAGAACAGGACTGGATAACTAGCATCTCATTCACTGAGAGAGAGCTGCTCTGCCGCACAAACACACGTCTACAGTGTACTACGTGTTTTCATGTGAAGGGAAAATGAGCTGCGTGTCATGTTGTGTCAAGTCTCAGATCCTGTCAGTTTTCCACCGGAACCGCTCTGGTCAGTTCTGTGTTATGCTCATGACTCAAACGCTCAGCTCTCCACCCAATGAAGTTAACGAAGGTCTGAAAAAAGAACTGGACTCTTGTTGTGTCAGAAAGTGATATGACTTTTGGTTTTTGTGGATGTCGTCATCTTTGATATTACTTCGGTCACTGTCGCTATGGTTACTGTTGAGGAATACAGGCTTGACTCCCGTTGCACGTTCACACGGACAGAATTCTGATCACAGCTGAAAGCTGGCGTGTGAACAAGACATGTCCAGACTGTACACCGGTACAAATACAGGACTAGTGCTGTCACAGTACCAATATTTCAGTATTCGTTACCAATACCAGTGAAAATCCACGGTTCTCGCTACCAAAGCAAAACACAAAAACACTTTTATATAAGAGGACTTTTATTTAATCAAACTATATTTCATAGCCTAGAACTGCTTTTCTGATGGACCGATTTTAAAGATACAAACATCAACCATACATTTGTTCTCCAACACCTAATAAAAGCCTCTAGTGTGTAAAAATAGAACACTATTATGTCCTGTTTTAAACGCTACAGGAGCATTAAATAGTTAATAAAGAAACTTTATTCTGATAATGTGCATTAACTTTATGTATTTTCAAAAAAGAAAGAAGGAATTTCAAGTTGAATTTAGCACCAGAGCATGCAAAGCTGCAGAATATTCTGACGTATCAAAACATATTGGATTAAACGGTGTCGTAGAGAGCTGCAGCAAATGGCTTTTAATTGAAAGAAAGCATGTACTGCAAAAAAAGTCGATCAATTTCTTACTTTCACAATCAATATATTTCAGGAGGTTAACTGATACTCTCTGTGTGGTCAGTCCGGTCAGTTCAGCGGTGTGAACGCACAGTAACGATTAACTAAGCAAATTGCAATGTTTGAGTTGTTTTATAAGGTTTGATGCGTTTCCTCCTTTTGATATAAAACTTTGATGACACCGATGCTTTTATGAAGACGACGCAACCTTTTGTGTAGCGCAGCAAGAACCGGGTTGACCCGTTGCTCGGTACCACGGGTACTTCAGAAAACCTGCTACCGTAACATTTCACATTTTTTAGTACCATCTTGGTACCAAAGCACTGGGCCTTTTGACAACACTATACAGGACTGACAACCGCATTCTGCTGCTGTGTGAACACGGCCATAGTCAAAATGTTTAATTTCCAACAACACGCCAAATTAAAGCTCATGTTAACATTTAAAAATGTAGACATAAATACAAGTACTGTAATTTTACAGTAAAATAAACCAATTTATTACAGCATTTAACTTACAATATTATTATAATAATTCACAATCACAATAAAATCACCTAACGTGAGGTTTTTTTTTTTATATTCACTTAATTGGTCAAAATCTATGTGAACACGGCCTAACAAAACTCTTAAAATTCATTTTTATGCTGTATCTACATGCAATTGCCAACAAAATCACTCCACTAACTCATTATTCCCAAACACAGACGGTCACCAGGTCACCAGGTTTAAAAAAATGCCTTAGTTTTATATCACAGTATCATTTTATTCCACACTGCTCTACAATGTAAACCGCTCACTAGGATCTGAAGCAGAGCTCTTATCTCTTCTTATCACCTTACATATCATAACATTTCTAATATCTGAGCCACCTGATATCATCACGGCTGCATCTGTTCTGTTATTATAACCCAGCAGCTGAGAACAAATAACGCAGCAAGTCAGTATCAACAATTACCATCACCAGATAAGACTCAAGTTCATACACGCCTTCCTCGAATGAAAAAAATCCAGCCACGTATTTATTTAAATCTGTTTTGGTTTGATGTAAACGGTGCTTGATTTCTCTCCTGATTCAGACCAGAACACTCTTTCATCGGAGGAAGTGTTATTATAAATGATGGACTCTTATTCTGACGGCACCCATTCACATCCATTGCTGAGACACTGATGCAGAGACACGTTTCTCCAGATCTGATGAAGAAATAAATAAATATTTGATCTGAAGAAATAAACTGGATTGTGGGGTAAACTGCTCACTATAGCTACTCTGATCCCAGTGAGCTCACCATCCAGACACTACTTGCCTGTCAGAGATTAAAACACATTTTATGGGTGTAATCTCAGCACCTGTGTGGTCTACGTGGACGCCAGCCAGACCAGCTGATTTCCATAAAGGGAAGTCATTTATGTATCCTGAAGGGCATATAGCTCCATAATGCTTTTTTATGTCTCCCATCTTCCCAGAAGCACTTCAAGAGCATCCGATCAGGAAGAAACAAGGGGAGAATGACTACAGTAGACGACTTCAACCGCTTTATAACAGCACTTGTCAAAAACCGTGGAGGTCGTCCAGCCCTAAACACCTCGTCTTGTGATTGCTGACAAAGGCCTCATTTACTTCATTCACGTAATTTGGAAAAATCCTTGCATTTGTGGCTTGCGCGGCACAAAAGGCCCATTGAGGAATGAGACAAGACGTCTGAACATGTTAAATATTTAGGTGTAATTGTGCGTGCAGGACTCTATAAGCGGCGTGCTGATTTTGGCCATGCTCTCGTGTAAAACAAGTAATGTATAAACAGCGATATTCATAAGACAGCAGTTCAGCGGTCATGACAGGCCAACTATTTATAACTCTAGAGATTGTACAAGACAGTTCCTCTTCATATGTGTAAGAAAACAGTTAAGAACTCCTCGCAATCAAATAAACAGATCTGGCCAAAACTTCTCACAGTGTAAACGACGAAGAGTTACAGCCCAAGACCGGACTGTCAAGTACTGGCACGTTCACAGACCATTTGAATGTCTTTAATGGTTCAGATAACTTAAGCACCATGTACTTTACTATAGTTTATTCAGAGGAACTCATTTGCTTAAACCTCGACTCACCCTGATCTACCGCAGGCTTGCATAATCATTTTCATAGAGCGCAATAACAGGCGAGATTTCTACAGAATCAGGAGTGATTATGAACTCTAGTTTCACAGCTTTTTTATAGTTTGAGAAGGACAGAAGATAAAGCGCTTACAGTAAATATGACTGATGGTCAGAGGATCCGCTTGTGTGTGACGGATCAGGCATATGAGAGCATCCACAGCGTGACATTTCACACATGTTTGTGCACAAGGAGCTATTCTCGATCATAAAGAAAAGTTGTGTAACATAGTATCTAGCATTAAACAAGCCTCTGCCACCCTTTGGTCTGCTCATTTCCATGAAATTTTCATTCGGGATTAAAGGATAAGGAGCTTGAATGGGTATCGAACTCTCAATGACAAAAGAATACACACCGTTTTAAAAAAATATATATTAATTATTACTTTTTAAAAAGTACCAGGATATTATCTATTCATTTTAAAACACTAAAACCTACTGAAGTGCAAAATAAAGGGCAAATACAGGGGAAAAAAATACTAATAAATAATGAAAATTCCTTCATATCAATTAATTAATTGTTAACAATGCTTTTAGAGTGTGTATTATAGTATTACTTTGATTGTCATTTATAATAATAATTATTATTATTATTGTATTGTTATTATTATTAATAAATAATAAATAAATTAAATAACCAATGAATGTTTTATATAAAACATTCATTGGTTATTTAATTTATTTATTATTTATTAATAATAATAACAATACAATAATAATAATAATTATTATTATAAATGACAATCAAAGTAATACTATAATACACACTCTAAAAGCATTGTTAACAATTAATTAATTGATATGAAGGAATTTTCATTATTTATTAGTATTTTTTTCCCCTGTATTTGCCCTTTATTTTGCACTTCAGTAGGTTTTAGTGTTTTAAAATGAATAGATAATATCCTGGTACTTTTTAAAAAGTAATAATTAATATATATTTTTTTAAAACGGTGTGTATTCTTTTGTCATTGAGAGTTCGATACCCATTCAAGCTCCTTATCCTTTAATCCCGAATGAAAATTTCATGGAAATGAGCAGACCAAAGGGTGGCAGAGGCTTGTTTAATGCTAGATACTATGTTACACAACTTTTCTTTATGATCGAGAATAGCTCCTTGTGCACAAACATGTGTGAAATGTCACGCTGTGGATGCTCTCATATGCCTGATCCGTCACACACAAGCGGATCCTCTGACCATCAGTCATATTTACTGTAAGCGCTTTATCTTCTGTCCTTCTCAAACTATAAAAAAGCTGTGAAACTAGAGTTCATAATCACTCCTGATTCTGTAGAAATCTCGCCTGTTATTGCGCTCTATGAAAATGATTATGCAAGCCTGCGGTAGATCAGGGTGAGTCGAGGTTTAAGCAAATGAGTTCCTCTGAATAAACTATAGTAAAGTACATGGTGCTTAAGTTATCTGAACCATTAAAGACATTCAAATGGTCTGTGAACGTGCCAGTACTTGACAGTCCGGTCTTGGGCTGTAACTCTTCGTCGTTTACACTGTGAGAAGTTTTGGCCAGATCTGTTTATTTGATTGCGAGGAGTTCTTAACTGTTTTCTTACACATATGAAGAGGAACTGTCTTGTACAATCTCTAGAGTTATAAATAGTTGGCCTGTCATGACCGCTGAACTGCTGTCTTATGAATATCGCTGTTTATACATTACTTGTTTTACACGAGAGCATGGCCAAAATCAGCACGCCGCTTATAGAGTCCTGCACGCACAATTACACCTAAATATTTAACATGTTCAGACGTCTTGTCTCATTCCTCAATGGGCCTTTTGTGCCGCGCAAGCCACAAATGCAAGGATTTTTCCAAATTACGTGAATGAAGTAAATGAGGCCTTTGTCAGCAATCACAAGACGAGGTGTTTAGGGCTGGACGACCTCCACGGTTTTTGACAAGTGCTGTTATAAAGCGGTTGAAGTCGTCTACTGTAGTCATTCTCCCCTTGTTTCTTCCTGATCGGATGCTCTTGAAGTGCTTCTGGGAAGATGGGAGACATAAAAAAGCATTATGGAGCTATATGCCCTTCAGGATACATAAATGACTTCCCTTTATGGAAATCAGCTGGTCTGGCTGGCGTCCACGTAGACCACACAGGTGCTGAGATTACACCCATAAAATGTGTTTTAATCTCTGACAGGCAAGTAGTGTCTGGATGGTGAGCTCACTGGGATCAGAGTAGCTATAGTGAGCAGTTTACCCCACAATCCAGTTTATTTCTTCAGATCAAATATTTATTTATTTCTTCATCAGATCTGGAGAAACGTGTCTCTGCATCAGTGTCTCAGCAATGGATGTGAATGGGTGCCGTCAGAATAAGAGTCCATCATTTATAATAACACTTCCTCCGATGAAAGAGTGTTCTGGTCTGAATCAGGAGAGAAATCAAGCACCGTTTACATCAAACCAAAACAGATTTAAATAAATACGTGGCTGGATTTTTTTCATTCGAGGAAGGCGTGTATGAACTTGAGTCTTATCTGGTGATGGTAATTGTTGATACTGACTTGCTGCGTTATTTGTTCTCAGCTGCTGGGTTATAATAACAGAACAGATGCAGCCGTGATGATATCAGGTGGCTCAGATATTAGAAATGTTATGATATGTAAGGTGATAAGAAGAGATAAGAGCTCTGCTTCAGATCCTAGTGAGCGGTTTACATTGTAGAGCAGTGTGGAATAAAATGATACTGTGATATAAAACTAAGGCATTTTTTTAAACCTGGTGACCTGGTGACCGTCTGTGTTTGGGAATAATGAGTTAGTGGAGTGATTTTGTTGGCAATTGCATGTAGATACAGCATAAAAATGAATTTTAAGAGTTTTGTTAGGCCGTGTTCACATAGATTTTGACCAATTAAGTGAATATAAAAAAAAAAACCTCACGTTAGGTGATTTTATTGTGATTGTGAATTATTATAATAATATTGTAAGTTAAATGCTGTAATAAATTGGTTTATTTTACTGTAAAATTACAGTACTTGTATTTATGTCTACATTTTTAAATGTTAACATGAGCTTTAATTTGGCGTGTTGTTGGAAATTAAACATTTTGACTATGGCCGTGTTCACACAGCAGCAGAATGCGGTTGTCAGTCCTGTATAGTGTTGTCAAAAGGCCCAGTGCTTTGGTACCAAGATGGTACTAAAAAATGTGAAATGTTACGGTAGCAGGTTTTCTGAAGTACCCGTGGTACCGAGCAACGGGTCAACCCGGTTCTTGCTGCGCTACACAAAAGGTTGCGTCGTCTTCATAAAAGCATCGGTGTCATCAAAGTTTTATATCAAAAGGAGGAAACGCATCAAACCTTATAAAACAACTCAAACATTGCAATTTGCTTAGTTAATCGTTACTGTGCGTTCACACCGCTGAACTGACCGGACTGACCACACAGAGAGTATCAGTTAACCTCCTGAAATATATTGATTGTGAAAGTAAGAAATTGATCGACTTTTTTTGCAGTACATGCTTTCTTTCAATTAAAAGCCATTTGCTGCAGCTCTCTACGACACCGTTTAATCCAATATGTTTTGATACGTCAGAATATTCTGCAGCTTTGCATGCTCTGGTGCTAAATTCAACTTGAAATTCCTTCTTTCTTTTTTGAAAATACATAAAGTTAATGCACATTATCAGAATAAAGTTTCTTTATTAACTATTTAATGCTCCTGTAGCGTTTAAAACAGGACATAATAGTGTTCTATTTTTACACACTAGAGGCTTTTATTAGGTGTTGGAGAACAAATGTATGGTTGATGTTTGTATCTTTAAAATCGGTCCATCAGAAAAGCAGTTCTAGGCTATGAAATATAGTTTGATTAAATAAAAGTCCTCTTATATAAAAGTGTTTTTGTGTTTTGCTTTGGTAGCGAGAACCGTGGATTTTCACTGGTATTGGTAACGAATACTGAAATATTGGTACTGTGACAGCACTAGTCCTGTATTTGTACCGGTGTACAGTCTGGACATGTCTTGTTCACACGCCAGCTTTCAGCTGTGATCAGAATTCTGTCCGTGTGAACGTGCAACGGGAGTCAAGCCTGTATTCCTCAACAGTAACCATAGCGACAGTGACCGAAGTAATATCAAAGATGACGACATCCACAAAAACCAAAAGTCATATCACTTTCTGACACAACAAGAGTCCAGTTCTTTTTTCAGACCTTCGTTAACTTCATTGGGTGGAGAGCTGAGCGTTTGAGTCATGAGCATAACACAGAACTGACCAGAGCGGTTCCGGTGGAAAACTGACAGGATCTGAGACTTGACACAACATGACACGCAGCTCATTTTCCCTTCACATGAAAACACGTAGTACACTGTAGACGTGTGTTTGTGCGGCAGAGCAGCTCTCTCTCAGTGAATGAGATGCTAGTTATCCAGTCCTGTTCTGAGTCCAGAAAGCTTACAGGTGTGAGTACAGTTACAGAATGCAGTTGTCACACCCGTAAATAATGAACTGTGTGTGAACGTAACCATATTAAGGACTCAAATACAGGATTGACAACCCTATTCTGCTCATAAGAACGAAAAATATCATTTATTCCAAAACACTTCAGTTGAATGTTTTTTGAATGTTACTGCTTGTTTTTCAGGAATGTTTCTGAGAAAGTGTCTCGACAGCTGGTTATTTCTGTCTGCTTGTGCAGCTTCTGATGTACTTCATAATGCTGTTTATGAATGAAACCCTTCTAGATCAGCGATTCCTGTTATAAATAACTCTGAGTAATCATCTGTGTTGTCTGACATTTGCATGCTCTATTTGTCAGACATCATCTCATTCCTTCTGCACATGTGCGTGGTGTGGTTCTCCGTGTCATTCAGAGTATGAATGTAGTGTGATCATTTTTCTGCATCTGAGGGTCGCTCAGTCTGTGATGAGTGTTTTTATCAGTTGAGGCCGAGTGCACATGAGCTGAAGATGCCGTTTTCATGAGCTTTTGTTGTGCTCTGGATCATAAAATGAGATTTTCTAAAGCAGGAGCTGATTGAAGAATAAGCGTCATCTCGTCTCCGAGAGCGTCTGGGGAGCTAGGACGATTATTGATAATGGATTTTACATGATCGTGAGCTGCATTGTAAATGAGCATGAGCCATTATCTGAAGTGGCTTTGGGAATTCCAGTCACCACTGATGTTCCTCTGAGCTGTGTGTGGGTTGAGTGGAGAGAAACACTGAGATTTCCAGAAACACAGCTAAGAGTTGATAATGACTGTCCATTATTATGTTTCAGCCTTTGCTTTCAGAGTGCCATATTGTGGTATGACAACACATGGAAAATCACCATCTTTTGCCCATACTGCCCGTATAAGCCTGTTTTAAATGTAGTTTTTGTGAATAACATAAATGTCTACATCGTGCATCTTATAATGCGCGCAGAAGCTGTAAAGGAGAGAGAGAGATCGACCGTGCGAGCATGTGAACTGTGTGTGTGTGTGTGCCTGTTTATAGCGCGTGCTAGACAGAGAACATCCTGATTGGTTTACTCAGCAAAATAAGCCAATCAGCTTTCAGTGTGGGCGGGCTTTTAATTCTTTTCTCGGGCACCGAAGTTATCAGTTCAGTGCAGCCTACGAGATCGTCGTGGCAGAGAGAGAGAGAGACTCGACTGTAAACAACATAACAAACATTGCAATAGTTTCGAAGAAAAATCTGCCTTTTCATTAAACCAGAGAAAAACTTTGAGAATATTCATAACGACGCAGTCTCCATGCTACAATAATGATAGAAGCAAAGTCTTCCCCAGTTTTGACATATCTTCAGAAGTACAATTCGACTGTATTATTAGTGTCCCCTTCGAAAATTGCTCGCGAGAATTGAACGAACGACTCAAAACTAAAGACTCGAAACAGGTGAACTAATTCCAGTAAGAAGAGATACTTGGACTAAATACTGTGAAGATATTTGTTGGTGATTTAAATGTGGTTTCTGTAAACTTTTAATGTGTTTTTGACTTGATCCACTGAGTCTTTGTATCCATATGCAGTCTGCATTGTCTGTGATGCTTTGTAAAGCTTGGCATAGACTTAAACTCACTACAGGTTTGCATAGAACTCAATAAAGAGAAGTTAAATATACCTTTACATCTCATTTAATTTATTTGACTTTCCAATCCAGATATCAGGTTCAAGTCAATCACACCTAGTGTATACACCGAATAAGAATAGTGTTTCTTCAATCTACAAAAACCATGCAAGGATGCTTGCTTCAGTGTTGCCACCCCTCATCATTTTAATGCCACCCCATGAATAATTTTCTAGATGCGCCCCTGATACCTGCTCATGGTATTTTTATCTTTCAATGAATTTTTGCAGGTATTTTGTATAATATTCATATTTAAAAAATATTTATTTTTTATTTTGTCTGAATGATTGTCCTATAGGACTTTGTTTTGTTGGTGATGCAGCAGTGCTGGTTCTTTATTGCAAGTGAAGTATGGGTGTGTCTTTTATTACGGTCAATAAGGAAGAAATTCACAGGAACTGCTGATTCCGAGCTGGTGTCTGATCATGTCTAACGAAGAAGGAGCGGTTAATATTTTCCATCATGTGGTTCGTTAAAAGGTCAGAACACTTTAGAATAATGACAATAGGAAATGGGGAACGATTTCCACAACATTCTGCCATGTACTGATACTATATACTGTATACTGATAACAAACCAGGTTTGCATCTCTTTTAAAGAGACGGTTCACCCAAAAATGAAAGTTCTGCTATTTACTCGCCCTCAAACATGTGGGAGTTTTTATTTCTACAAAACAAGTTATTTTGGTGGATGTTTGGAACCAAACAGCTGCTGGTAGCTCCTGACGTTTCAAACAGTGCTTTGATTCTGAAGCTATCAAACAGACTCGGTGATCTGCTGAAGAACATGCTATGTATGTTTTGATGGGGTCTGTGTTTCTTTGAATGCTGTGGCCTGTAGAGAAACACCCAGATCCTGCAGCTTTGGCTGTAGTTTTCATTTGACATGTGAAACCAAAAAGAAATGCTGTAGCTCAATATGCAGAAACCTGTAAAACATGCATATCTCCTCTGAACTGTTTGTGGTGTGTGTGTGTGCAGACAGATACATGAGAATCTCACAGAGCCTGTCAGAAACACATGCCTGGCTCATACTTCAGCCCCACATCAAAGAAAGATTTCATATTTTTAATAAAGAGTTTTAAGAATAGACTTTAGGGTTATGAAGTTTGTCTTTGCATTGTTACATTCATTTCCAAATATTTCCTCGGTGGTCATTATTGTAAGTTACTGTATGTTAATTAAATATTTTTATAATAAAGTAATATATATATATATATATATATATAGCATATTAAAAATTAAATAATTATTATAATTATCGTGGGGTGCGTTCTTTGTACCTCGCTAACTCAGTTAGCTGGATTTGATTGTTGATGGTTCCGCGTGATCTTGGATCGCTCGGTTCTTCGACGCTCATCCGGGTCTTGCTGTCATAGCAACAGGTCTGTAAGCGTAACCCTGCTCGGGTTGTAAACAGGATTCAGGCTGCGCTCCTGACGGGTCATGATTGGTTGAAATGGCGAGGTCACATCTGATTGGTTAAAAAGCACGACTGACACGGACTGACTCGGGGAAAGAAAAGTATCTTGCAAGAATACACAATTTTTCACCCCACAGATATTTTATATGGAACAACAAAGATATATTATTTAAAAACAGATCTCTGTTGTATCATACTTGGTTCAGTGAAGGTATTCTCTGTCACGGAGGCAGACGAGAGATGACTGATCGAGGATGTCCCTGTGTAGCGTGATGGAAGACTCAGACGCGGAGT
>JAUYWG010000047.1:23892456-23915683 GCA_034779775.1 Enteromius afrohamiltoni
AGGCTAGTGCTTGTTATTTGTTGTTTCTCCAATCATTTATAGGTATTTTTCTAATATAAGTGCAATGTAAAAGATGTATGCACACAATAAGTGCACTGTAATAACTGATTCACAGTAGTTAAGTGTAGTCAAATACCTTAAACAGAAAATATATATTGTTTTGGGCATAAGAGATCTTCTGTAGCTAGGATCACTAGGATCATGTTTTCCACTGTCTGGGAATGTTGCTGTACACACACACACACACAGTATTACTATAGTTTATAGTAAACAACAGTCATCTTACATCGGCTTTTCTGAGGAAAAACACTTCCTGATGAACTTCTGTGTTTGTGTGTGTGTTCCCAGCTGAGAAACTGATTCATATATAAATCATTTTTGAAATAATTTTAAGTCATTATAACACACTTTATATAAAAACCGTCAGTCTATGATATGCATTAATTTATAAAGTCATTGCGATCATCTCTCTCTGAGACTGAGATCTGAGTCATAGCCTGAGGAACAAATCTGCCTCTGACACACACACACACACACGCACGCCAGAAGACTTTCGGAGAGGTTAAAGCAGTTCACATCCAGTAATAACCCAATGAAAGCCTCCAGCGTTACTAACAAATCACATTTATAACGATCGTCTCAGTGTTAAAAAGTGTTTGTGAGAAAATCAGAGCTGATGGAAACAAAAACTGTTCTACTGCTGCTAAACTACCTCACAGTCTACAAAGACAGCATACTAACTGAGATCAACCCAAAAAAATCTTGTTAGATGAGTTTGTTTCTTCATCGGGTCTGGAGAAATCTGTCTCTGCATCAGTGTCTCAGTAATGGAAGTGAATGGGTGCCTTCTGATGTTTTAGTAATCATTTTCATTATAAACTAATTGGCCAGCTCTCACTGCAGGACTAGTCAACATCTAGGAAGTATTTCAAAGCAACTAAACATCATAAAGCACAGAGGTGAGTGTTCTTCTTCATGAGTGTTAAACTGTGATGATGTCTCCAGCGTCTCACTTTAATCTGAATCCCAGAGGAAAGCATGTCCTCGAAGAGACAGAGACAAACCCTGCTCCTTCTGTCTGTCTTCAAGACTTTCAATGAAATGCAACACGGTCGGTCCATGTTCTTTACGAGCTTCGCTGGCGTTCCTGTGGCTCTAGACGTCTCCCAGCACCAATATTTACTCAGCCCGTTTGCTTTTGTTAACATTTGAACCTATTTTGAGGAGGATCTGAGGATTTATGTCTGTTTGGGGGATGGGAGCAGAAGAGGCTCATTGTGTTCCTCCTTCAGCCTGAAGAGGCTATTTAAAGCTGAGCTCACCTTCAGTGATCGTTCACTGAACGCCAAACAACATGTTTATGATTCACTGTTCCTGTAAAACAGCTGTCGAGAATCAAAAACACCACAAGAGCACAATTTTAGTATCAATATTTTTGAAGTATTCTGATGTCTTTCATGAGGAACAGACATTTACTAAAAATATGGACTTATTCACATTTATTAAAGTTAACTAAAGCTATAAACATAAAACAAAAAAACAAACACTTAAACTTTTTAAAATTGTAAAAAATTTATTTTAGCCAGCTGGCAAAGAACCAAACCTAGAAAAAACATTAAATATATATATATATACAGTAAAACCAACAATTAATACAAAGATTTTTAGGCATAAAATGCTTAATAAAAACTTAATTGATTAGTTTAATGTAAAAACTAAAATAAAAATGAAATAGTAAAAATAAAAACTTGTAAATAAAAAATATATAAATAATAAATACAAAAAATGTAAATATAAAAACTTAAAAAATATGTATACCAATATGACAAACACAGAAATGAAATTAATTTAAAAAATACAGAAAAAACTAAATAGAACAAATAGACAAATTAAAAATGAAAAAAAAAAAAAACGTCAACAAAATGAATTGAATTATTAATTATTAAGTCTTTTTTTTTTTTTTAAGTTTTACATAATCAAAATATACACTAGCATTACAAATGTTGTCATTCCAAATAAGGCTTAAACATCATGATTAATGTTAGTCCTTTGTTAAAGGAATAGTTCAGCCATCATGTACTATAGGAAGAAAGTTAAGCAGGCTGTTTTGGGTGGATTGTTTTGCTACTATGAAAGTCAGTAGTGACCCAAAACAGCATGATTACAAACTTTTCAGTGTCTGGCAGAACAAAGACATTCATACACCTTTGAATGAACTACTCGAGGGTGAGTAAATGACTTTCATTTGTAGTTGAACGATTCCTTTTAATAGGACTTACTTTCATTCATTTACTTTCTGTTTCATAGGTTTGTTTTGTGCATCAATGAGGCCAATGGAGACACCGCTGACCTCTGAAAACCACTGGAGACAGCACTGTTTGGATTTATGTTCTAAAACAGCATGCTTTTACCTGACCTGAGAACTGATGCCACAGAGACTATGTTCTTATACGGAACATTTCTGTAGCTTTGCTCTCTGTGGAGGGTCAGAAAGCTCACAGATTTCATCAAAAACATCTTAATTGAATAGATTTTAAAGCGTTCTGTTTAATCAGTTAATGGGAGCTGTGCTCATTCCTCCACATTTGCAAAGGTTGAGAATTCAGAACAAAATTTAAGTACCGACTTTAGCGTTGTAGCCTTTATGGTTGTCAATGCCAGTATGCATTTTTTAATATTTTGTATTCACACATTTGCTCGTTTATAGTACATGTAGTGTTTATGTAAAGCAAGTTATGTTTGCACAACTATGGCACAGGAGACATAATGAAATTGTTTTTCGCTAATACTAATCTTGAATTAATATTAATAAGAAATCAAGTTTCCACTGACACAATAAAATCCCTTTAACAACACATTTGGGTAGTGGCAGTGAGTACTGACAATACAGTACTGTATGTTGAATCAACGTGATCATTTGAAGTAGTTTAACGTGAATGAAACTCATTGAGAAGAAGAGTTCATGTTCAACCCATGTACACAGTAAAACTGAGTAAATCCAAAAAATGAATGAAATACCACCAGATCTCAGTCTTCCTGTTAAGAATATGGAAAGTGTGAAATATTATCAGCACACACACACACACACACACACACACAGAAAAACAAATATATTTTTGGAACATGCTTGAAATATACATTCATGGTGTTTAGAATCTCAGCAGCCCTAGGTTAATGTTACGTAACTGCTGCAAATCACATGCTGTTAAGAGCTATTCCACACAGACACTTCAGTCATGGTTGTGTTAAAGCAAATGAAACGCTGTGAGAATGTGTGACAGCTGCTGCTGCGTGAGAGATCAATACTGAATCAGTCACAGAACTGAATTACAATGAGCTCAGACCGATACAGCAGAGCAGGTCTTCAAGACGTCTGGACTGAGAAAAGCAGGAGGAAAGATCCATACGGGGTGTAGAGATCCGTTTGTTTTACTAGCACCACACCACACCCTCCGTTCCTGAACACACACACACACACACACGCGTACGTGTATATACATGCAAACACTTCCTGAACATGGACAGCTGTTTGTGTATAATGGAGTTTGGGAGTTTGTTTTTTAGTCTTAGAATATTAAATGTTTCTTTTTAGGTATTTTTTCTAGAAAGAAAGAAATGCACTTAATTTTTATTTAAACTGAAATACTATGTAAAGTGAATAAAAACAGCAGCTTATAGACTTGAAAAAAACTGAATAAACACTTTTTCTTCATTACGACATTCTTTTCTTGACAATTTGGCAAAAAAAAAAATCCCCTCCTCTAAGACAAAAATAATACTAATTTTATAAAATAACATTAAACTAAAAATAAACTAAGGAACCCATCCAAATCTCTATCAAATTGATTGGTATAAATTTAGTTCAGCACAGCAAACCTCTCTGCATCACTGTAATGAGATTTAGTTTAGTCACTCTTGAAGTCGATCTTCAAGGTGTCTTCCTCCTCCTCTTTATGCAGAACATCATTTCTGATATTTTGCTGAGATACGGACATGTTCTCCTGCCACGGATCCGTTTAGTCACGAGAGCAGGAAATTAAACCATAAACTCAGCAGAATGAAAACCACATGAATGAAGGGATTGAAGGCGGAGTCAGAATGAGTTTCTGTGGTCTGAAGGAGCAGGGCCTGTTCAACACTGAACGAGGTCTTCAGGTGGTGAGGAAGAGGAGGGATCAGCTGTGTTTTCAGATCTCCAGCACCTTCAGGAGACGAGCATCAGAACTCATGGAACAGACGGACCAGAGCGTCGGCGGCTCAGAGACACACACAGCTCAGATTTCAGCACGACTGTGAGCTGGAGAAGCAAAACATCGTCTACAACTCATTAACCAGCTGTTCTTTATTCATATTCAGCTTTGCATCCATGATTATTCTCCTCTGGTAATTAAAAGGCTGTCACTCATCATGAGAAGCACACAGTGTGAGACGCTGACAACAGCGGAACAAAAATACTTGTAATCTTTGAACATGGTAACATAATATCACACTCTACAGTAATTCTAGAAATAGATCAGCCAATCACTGTGTGCATAGTTAATAAACTTGATGACATCATCCAAAGCAACGAGGTCAACCCCGCCCCTTTACTCTGTAGTAAAAGTGTGTCTCAGCAGCTTTGTGATTGTGTTTTGAGAGAAAACTCTCTCCCCCGGTTTTCACAGACCAGGCTTAAGCTAGTCCCAGACTAAACTGCATGTTTGAGCTGTCTCAGATGAAGATATCTCGCTCTCACAAAGCTTAAAGCATGTTATTGATCTGTGTTAAGATGCTCACCTGTAATATGTTCTTTTTTGTATTTGCATTTTTGTAAAAGTTGCTTAAATATCTGAATTTAACTAATGCCTAGTCCTGGTTTAAACTAAGCCCCGTTTGTGAAGCTGAGCCTTAGTAAGATAAAATGTTTTGTGAACACGGCCCTGATTTATGCACCATAAACCACCAGAAGTACAGATCAGAGGAACTTCATACATTACTTCCTAAAATTTTAGGACTAATCGCTGCTGTTTTCCCCACATGTAAGTCGCTTTGGATAAAAGCGTCTGCTAAATGAATAAATGTAAATGTACTTCAACTAAATCAGCTCTTAAATGTTTCAGCTCTCTGCCTTTTAAACGACTCCTAATTAATGCCATATTCTACATTATTATATTAAAACAGCATCGACCAGAAACACCAAAGAGATGATCTCTGAAGATCATGTGACACTGAAGACTGGAGGAATGATGCTGAACATCACAGAAACACACTTTAACACAGATGATTCAAATTAGAATACATTTGTACATGTTTTGATGTATTTATGACTATATAAATGAAGCCTAGAAATGAAGTCGTCAGGTGTGTGTGAGAAGTCAGTCTAACGGACCAAACACAGGTCAGATAAGCTTGACTATTGGCAGCAGGTCTGATTACACAACCGCAGGAAGCTTCAGTAAGCTCATCAAGAGCTCTGCAGTGCTGAAATCAATCAGTCTTCCACAACACAATCACTGCAACAAACTCTTCTGACAATCAACCTTTTTCAAATCTCATCGCTGAATGCTTAAAGAGCTGGGTTTTCTGTTTTGACTTTCCTTCTCATCCAAGTCAAACAGTAAAGTATGTGATGTTAAGCACAGTTCGTGAACACAAACCACTCATTTGCGGCTCTACGAAAAGAGATCTTGCGTCATGAGCTGCTGTGGCTGACAACACGCTTTCACATTGAACACAAAGACACAAACTTTCTTTAGGCAACGGCTATGAAAAGCATCAGGTCTGAAAGCAAATGACAGATGAGTGCAAGAAATAAGGAGCACCAATCTCGTTATTTATATATTGCAATATTTTGCATGCACTGTGCGTTGATATTCTTATTCAAGTATGGTGTCAAAAACCTGTTGGGAGTTTGTTGTGAGCCAAGGATTTTATGTAAAAAGAATACAAAAATGCATGCAAAGAATCACTAATTAGGCAACACAAAACACAAAAGATGCACGCACAGATGATACGGCTTTGTTTAGGCATCAGGTTTGACAGCAAACGGTAGAGGAGTAATAAACCAGAGGTCAGCGAGTGCCAATTGCATTATTTAAACCCAATATTTGCATGCACTGTGCATTGCTTATTTGAACATGACGTCAACCCGCTAACAACATACTACTGGCGGTTTGTCGTGGGTCAATGATTTTATGTAAAGAGAACACAAAATGAAAAATAAAAACACTACTTATGCATAAAAGATGCATGCATAAACACTCAAATGATGGATAAAACTGCACAAATGATACAGCTTTAGGCAGCAGCTATAAAAAGCATGGGGTTTGAGAGCCAACGGCAGACGAGTGTAATAAATGAGAGGCGCCTCAATTTACCTCAGTGTTTGGAAACCAAACCACACGTTCAAGAGAGCATTGCTTTTATATTTTATTCTATTTACAGCACATTAAAAAAACTCCACTGTGTCGAGCCGTGGCAGATATAAAGCACTGGACGGCGTCACAGCAGACACGCACATATTCAAGCTCACTCATTCAACACACACACCATCACGCTGCTTTTTACGCTTTAATAAAAGAGACGGTGCATAGGAGCGTACAGTTCTCTCCAGATCTCCAGTGGAACATTTCATAAAGGAGGTTAAGCAACGTAAACTGGGCTAAATGTGAGAATACAGTGTACACAACTTCCTGAAAGCGTCCTTTAATTGAAATATCTGCATCATAAAAACTAAAAATCACTTCAAAAGCGATGGGTTGGCTCCTCCGAGAGTCTGCAAACTCCAGTTAGTGTTCACAGCAGGCCACCAAGGTACGGATAAAGTGCTTCTCTTAACGTGACACATTAAATAATTAAAGCAAAACATCACATAATCAAGAGTGAAAGAGAGGATGGAGAGACATATGAGAGATATATTTCTTGGAGAGGACAGAGAAAGTGAAGCGACAGACAAACGACATACTGCATGGTGTAAGACCTACATGATGCAAAAAGGAAGTTCACATTTTCAGAATCTGAAGAAACAGACACAGTAAGACTTGTCGTTCTGTATTATAATACGGAGATTCGTTGTTCCGTTCGGATCCTAAACGGACGTAAGAGTCATAAGAAACAGCAGCAGTGTGATCTTACAGGAGGCCAGTCACCGGTCGAGTGTTTGTTTTTTCTGTAGTTTTTTTGTTTTTTTTGTGAATAAATACATTCGGATTTAGTGTCGAGCTACTTGTTCTAATATAATGTACGTCCTAAAAAACAAACAAATGAAAGATGGAGAGACAAACGGGGGAATTGTTCGCTCTGAGGTTCTCTTCGTGGCCCCTCGAACACAGTCCACGCATCGCCTTTTCTTCCACCAGCCGCGTGTGTGGGGAAATAAAGCACCTTCCCTCATGATATCCGTGGCAAACAAAGGCGCTCTCCGTCCGGGGAGATCGCCACATCCTGGGAGGGCCTGCAAAACCCTGAATGACAGCCAGTCCGTTGCCGTCCTCGTCCACTGCCGAGGGAAAACAAACAGACAGAACAGTATTCAGTACTGCTAAAAATGCGATTCGTTGCATTCGTTATGTCCTTATTTGAGAATGACATCAGCATGCTAAAAACACATCACTGGGAGTTTGTTGTGAGTGAAGGATTTATGTAAAGAAAAAAAAAATGTATGCATGTATAAAAATATGCACAAAAATGCATGCATATAAAATCCACAAATGATGGATGGAAGATGCATGTGTAAAAATGCTTCAATCATACATAATAATGCATGCGTATAAAAATGCACAAATGAAGCATCAAAACGCATGCATAGAAACGCTCAAATTATAGATTAAAGATGCATGTGTAAACAAACTGAATTATGCAAAAAATACACAAATGATGGCTAAAGATGCATGTGTAAAAATGCTCAAATCATACATAACAGTGCATGCATATAAAAATGCATCCATAAAAACAAATGAACAAATGATTCATAACATTGCACTGAAGTTTGGATTCACAGACATGTAGTCATGCAAAGCACAGCGGTAGATTCAGGAGTCCAAACACTGGCAGTGGGAGTGGTTTGTGAACTTGAGCCAATATTGAACCAAGACTGCATCTGATCCTCAATAAACATGAGGTGACCTAGCAATCTCCAAAGAAACCGAGGCCATGGGAACCAACCCGGGAAGACATTTCTATGAAGCCTAACGTTTTAGAGTTCATCAAATTGAAAGAAAATGTGCCACTAAAAACACAAGTGATGTTATGTACCCACATTTACTCCAAATCTGTATGATATTCTTCTGTGGAGCACTAGAGGAGATGCTTAGCAGGATGTTCACGCTGCTCATTACCATACATCTACAGCGGACTGAAAAAGCCCTGATCACAGCACTACTAAAACAGCCTAAACGTACTCGATGAGACTCGAGCAGCATCAGCACAATCACAAAACATTTACTTTATGTTCCACAGATTTGTTTGGATTTGGTAAAGCATGCAGGTAAATAAATGAAAAATTGGGTTAATTATTCCTTTAAAATAATGTAATGAAAAGTAAAGCTTGAAGTATTTCAACGTTTCAGCGATGACTCATCTGAACGGCTCTGATTGGCCACTGCATTCCTAAGCTCAACAGAACTGTGTGTGATTAGTTAAAAAGCACAACACTATAAAAGCGCCTACAATGAAATATGGTGCATTATGAGCAATCTTAATTTAATGCCACAATCGACACGGTCAATTCATTTACACTTCATTAGCAACAGACATTATAGTTTTAATGTGTTTGTGCAGGCCATTTCTGTCCAATTCTGTCCCTGTACGCATGCTCCACCACCGATTCACAAAGACAATTGTATTGCTCATCTTTTAGACAAAAACAAGTGCAGAAACTGGGCAAATACTAAACTTTCTAGAGCGCATGGGTTGAGCAATACTTTAAAAGCGATTTGCAAAACTAAAGTTTGCTTTACTTCTCATTTCACTCAGAGACTCACCTAAGTTTCGCAGTGAGCCAGCAGAGATGTGATTTCAGCACCCATGTGTCCCACCGCCTTGGCGGCTTCCATGATGGCACGGCGGTACATCCCTTTCTTTTTGCGGTTGAAGCGTGACCTGAAGAACTCGCGGAATGGCGAGAGTTTGGCAACAGAGAGTTGGGAGGTGGTGGGAGAACCGAACCAGGAGACCTTAGCTTCGGGCCAAGGAGCATCAACCTCGCCTTCTTCTCTACGAATACCGCTAATACTGAGTATCCTCGCAGGCCACCAGGGGAATCCATGAATCTTACCCCAGACGACGTCGCCCACCGTCACTGCATGACCTTCCTCGGTCACGCACTTAGTCATGCTGCGAGTGTGCAGTCGTACAGTTAGAGGCGGAACAGTCTTGCTTTCCCCTTGAGAGGAGGATGAGACGGAGATATCGTCGCCGGGAGCGAGATCGCAGATTTCCGGCGACGTTCCGTCGGAGCTGAACGACTTGGACTCGTCGAGGCTGTCGCTGCTGCACACAGAGAGGCTGGAGGAGTCTGCTTTCCTCTTACGGAAGTTGATGAGCAAAGTCAAGTCGCTGTGCCGTTCCACTTCCTCGCCCGACCAGAGCTCCAGCGAATTCTTCTCTGCACCGTCCTCTGACTGAGAGTTGGGAACTCTCTGATTCTTCCTCCGAACGCCGTCCACCAATTCGGCTTCGTAAACGGACACCTGCTCCTCTCCGTCGGCCCGGGATCTCAAGCGTATCTTGGGCGAAGGGGCGTCCGGACTGCTCAGCTTTGGGAGCTTGAGTTTGGGAATGGAAATGGTAAGACCCGTTCGGATGGCGTCTACAGGAGTCTGCATGACTTTCTGGGGTTCCTTGGTAGCATTCGGCTCTCTGTGGCCATTCTGCAGGAGCTGCTTTGGGCAGAAGGGTTTGACCGAGCCGTGCACTCTTGCGGGGATCTTCATCACCTCCCCTTTACCTTGCGGAGTGCTGTAGGAGATCTTAATCACGGGACTGTGGGGAATGACGTCCCCTTTGGGAAACTTCTCATCGTCTTTCTTGTCCTTCCGGAAGCGTTTGCCGTCATACGCTGTCGATTCCTCTCGCCTCTTTGACTCTTTGTTGTCTCCTTCGTCCTTCTTCTTGGCTGGAGTCGCTTTAGAGTCATCCTCGTCTTGAGGAGCGTTCTCCTTCCTGGACGTTTTGGGCACCATTGGTCCATCTTTGCTCTCCTCGTCGCTGTTTAGTGTGTTTTTGCATTTCTCGCACAGCACCTGCCGAGGTCTCAGACGGATTGTGCTTATGGTCATCCTTCCAGGTTCTCGACTTCGCCTTTTCTTCCTCTTGATTGGACGCGGCGGCGGTTGCGGTACCCATTGGTTGTATGTGTGCCGGACCCACATGGGCTGTGGAAACGGCGCTCCTTCGAAGTACGGCGGATACGTGGGCTGACCCGGTTGCACCGGGATCGGTATGGGAGCGGGCAGAGGTGCCATCTCAGGCTCGGTGTTCTCATCTTTTGGTCGCTGTGTCGGCTGACTAACGGCCGACTTAGAGGAAGCCTCTTCACTCGAGACTTCACAGTCCGGTCTCAATATGAGGCTCTCTTCAGATTTCCCAACAACGTCTGGAAGGCAAAACAGCCCAGTCCTATGGAAAAGAGTCAAGAGAGAACATAAGAGACAGTAATTGCGTTCAACTCATCTGTTGAGTGGTGTGATGCTAATTTCTATATTACATTTACTCGTTTAGCAGAAGCTTTCATCCAAAGCAACTTGCCAACCAAATGAGGGCAACAGAAGCAATCAAAATCAACAAAAGAGCAAAGATATGCAAGTGCCATGACAAGTCTCAGTTAGGAGGAGGCAGTACACAGAAGCGGTCAACAGCAGCTCAGGGATATTTGTAGAAATAGACAACACAAAGGATGGGTCAGAATCATACATTTGTCTTTCATGTCAAAAATGACTAGGATATTAAAGTAAAGATCATGTTCCTAAGTGACCTGATTATAAACGCTCTGGAAAAAGTTGTTAGCTGAACAGGTTTAAAAACTCCTGTTTTGATTGAACTGCTTGGCTATTGAGTCACTTCAGGGACCATAAAGTATACTTCATATTTAATATCATAATGGACAGAGTGATGGAGGTTAATTACCCATAATTCTGCACTTCTGTACATAGACACCAGCTTCCTGACCTTCTATTATTTTCAATCAAGACTTTTCTGTTTAAAAGCCACGATTTGCACTAATTAGGCTTAAAAAAGGAAAGCAGTGGTTTTCTGTCACTCCTCTGTCAAACAGATGCTGAGCCACAATCTTTATAAAGTTTTAGTCATTTTGTTTTGTCATTACGTGAAAAATGAAACTAAAATATGCACATTTTATATTGTTCAGTTTAAGTTATGCTCAGGTTAAATAATGCAATTTTATACGTCTCTGGATTTAGCTTCAGATAATCTAGGATGGCACAGAAAAACAACCCTTACATCACAGCATTGCAAAACCTCTGAACGCTGAAGAATGGAAATACACGATTAATAATTTCTAATGGCAAGCTGACTCTTGAGCAGAAAAACAGGTTAGTGATCCAGTTATATCATCCACACATAACCACACCTATCTGTTTTATACACTTCATCTCTCAATACAAACAATACAAGAACTTTAAAGTAATTGGATTAATCTCACAAAAACACCTCAAGGGCACATTGAAAAAACAACCAACTTAAGCAAATGACTATTTTAGGATTATTTTGAGCGTCGTGACGATGTTTTCATAACAATTAGGCACATCATCTCCTCAACGTTTAGCCATTCAACAGATTTATGCTTTTTAAGGATGTGTGTACTTCTAAAGGTTTTAATTCTGATTTCTCTTCTTAGAATTGCACACTTCTGGTTTTTCTATTTTCACGCCTGGAGGTGAGCAGGAGTCTGTGAAAGAGGCGGACCTGAGCCAAAGCAATGATTTGCACGGCTGTGCACGGTTAGAGAGGACAGACAAAGAGACCGACGGGGCGATCCGGATCCCCCTCCACCTCACTGAACAAAAACAATCCCATAAACCACCGGGGACACAGGAGAGGGCCAGGAGAGTTGCTTGTTTTCACATCCAGCCCTGAAACCTGATTGTGCCGGGATTATCAATTAAACCTTAGAAGGAAGTCCTGCGGGTAAAAGAGGCAGAAGCCCTCAGGCAATAAACACCAATCATCAGAGATGTTTGATGAAAAATAAAACGCCCACCCCTGAAGAGCCTGTCCTCGAGGCCTACAGTCGTGTAGGTGTAAGAAAACATTTCATTGCATAATCAGAATATTTCTATCCGACCATGATGAACGCACACTCCCAGGCTGCTCAGAGTGAAGCACAAACTCACCGCTTACCGTGACAGACTTATTCTAGCAGAAATGTTTCAGATACTTCTTTTAGTGCGCTGAAAAACAGTTGGTGCAGCAAGGTCTTCTGAAAGACACTGACTGAAACACGACATTCTGAAGCAGAAAAAACAAGAACAAATAGTATTTTCTGGTAAAACTCTCCAAAAATCTTTATTCACTCCAACACTGAAAAATCATTTTTACATTAAATGCAGCTCATTTTCTAAACGAGCAAATTTATGACTTTTTCCTTCTTGCAACTGTACGTTTATATTTCATAACCGCCTTTCTTCTCAGAACCAGAAGAATACTTTTTAAATATGACCTTTTAAACAGCATTGTTTACGAAACATCAAGCACTGATTCTGAAATACTGTTTCTAGCATGTTTTACAGTGCTTGCAGCTTCTTTTGCATTATTTCTTTCTTTTTGAAAAATAAAAAGACTAAAATCGGATTTTTTCCCCCTTGAAATACTCACAATTTAGGTTATTTTTCTCAGACTTGCACGGGAGTTGTGAAATATAAACTCAAGAATTGTGAGAGAAAAAAAAAAGTCACAATGATCTTTTGACATTTTTTAGAACAATAAAAAAAATGTGATAACTTTTTTAAATACCCATTTTTAGCTTACACAGAATCTTTTCGGTTGCAGAAAACGACATTTAAGTAGAAAAAAACGTTAGTAGTATTTCCCCTTTTACGTCGTGTAAAGAAAGTTTAATTAAATACGACGTTAAATAAGATGACACTTCTTGTTCATGAAAGGTCGAGCACACTGCGCTGTGAAACAGAAAATATGCATTTCATATGATATTCTGACCATAGCGCAATATGTCCAGCAACCGGTGATGACTCACGACTCCTGAACACGAGCAGGACGTGATAAATCATGACATAACAGGAACAACGCAGCGTCTGACCAGATTTCAGCAGCCGTTTAACAAACGTTGCATAATAACAGATTTATGCTCATTCTTTAGCAAAAAGCTATCAATACTACAGCTTTCCATACATTTCACTAGATCAACCACCACTTAATAACAGCTGAAGATAAAACTCCACAGTTTATATCACAAGCTGTCAAAATATTTAACATTTAAACCAAATACGATGCATACGTATTAATATACACTGAATGATAAACGTGACCGAGCTCGAGAATGCAGGCCATATTCTATATATAAAAACCTCACTGCAAATATCCACGTCTGCATGCTGTTAATGAGTGGCTGAGCGACATTATTTTACATTAAAATAACAGATGGATTTTTTCATGGGAAAAGGAATGAGGTGAACTAGAGCTGCACAGTTCATCAAATCTGTAATTAGAATGAACAGATGCCACAATTACATAATCCTTCCTGCAAGCTTAAGATATGTTTTTTCTTCTACTGTTTTAATTTGAGTTTTAGCATAACATTATATCATGCCGACCACCAATCCAGCATATCTAGAATATTTGAGGCTTAATACTACAGAAAAGACAGTTTTCATATAAAAAAAAACATTATTCAACATAAATTGTAATTAATAATCGCAATTAATATTTCGAGGAAATTACATTTCTGATTCTGAATAATCGACAATTAGGATTTTTGTCAATTGTGTAGCTCTAAGGTGAGCCGGTGTAGACAATGACAGCTCATTAGGAATATGAGAAAACAGGTAAACAATCAAAGGCCTCCTGCTAGATTTTAGAAGAAAAGCATTTGATTTCAGTTCCCCACATGCATTTCGAGGGATGAGACGAGTAAACAGATCTAGCTGAGCAGTATTTGACCTTTACACTGGATGTGTGTCCAGGACAGGTATGGGCTGCTACAACAATGGCATCTGACTCTCCATGAAGAATAATGGCGATTTAACTCAATCAACCGGATTGCGTGAGACTCTTGGTGAAAGCTCGATGATAACTGCGCGTGAAAACATGAATCAACGTTTCAGCTGGAAATGATACAAATGATACAATGTAAGATCAAAGAGCTCCAGATGCTACATGGCTAAAGCAGAAAGATCAAGCAACCTTCACTCAATAAAGAAATCACACAATCCGACACAAAAGAGCCCATTTCTTCGCGTTTATATTGTGATGATGATGATGAGGATGAGGATGGTGGTGGTGGTGGTGGTAGCGGTTCTTCTCATTGTCTCTGATTAGGGCCTGCTTGTGTTCTCCTGGCCTAGTGCTGGGCCTGATCTGACCAAAGTCTGTTTTGCAGGAATAAAAACACAAAGAAAGGCGACTCACTTTCTGCTGCAGTCCAGCAGGATGCCGGTGTAGCTCCTCTCCCGGTACGTGAGCGTCACCACCAGCGTGTCGTTAACGATCTGCTCGACGGTCACCGGGATCCGGGAGCCGGCCCGCAGCTCCTCCGCTACAGCCTCCATCGTCTCCTCGCTCGGTGTCCGGCTGGGCGTCGCTCGATCCCGGCCGCCGGAGCCACGGTCGCGTCGCTCTTCGCTGCTGCTGCTGAGATCCGCCAGCGCGCTCGGGACGCGCAGTGACGCCATCAGCTCCGCCGACGCGTTACGACGAGCCGTCCGCGGTGACATCACCAGCGCCGAGCCCGTCATTAATCCAACCTCGAACAAATCCATTCCTAATCTGGTTCCCACCAAGCTTTGCTCCATTACTTATTGGTCCAAATGTGTTGAACGGGAAAGCACTTGAAGGCTATTTATTTACATACAAACATGTATTGCACAATGTGACCCAGGACCACAAATACGCTTCAGTGACCTGAAACTGAGATTTATGCATCATCTCAAAGATGAACAATAAAAGTAAATCACTGATGTCTGGCTTCTGTCTGAGATACAGCTATTAGACAATCTGGAACCTGAGGAGCAGAAACATCGAAACATTGAGGAAATCTCCTTTAAAACTGCTCAAACGAAGTTCTTAGCACATCTTACTAATCAGAAATGACGTTTTGATAAATTTACAGTAGGAGATTTACAACATATCTTAACTTCATATCCTAATGATTTTGGGCATAAAAGAGAAATGTATAAATCTGACCCACGGTGTATTGTTGTGTATTTCTAGCTCCGGAGGATAAATATATCTATCTATCTTATTCACCCATGTTCTGCCATTTTATTCTATATATAAAGTTATCTGACACATTAAAGTAGATGCTTGCGTTTAATGTGCTTTTTATGTATGTACACTGACTTTAATTTCATTTGATGTAGCCACTAAAAGGAGATATCTATATCAATGATTATGTCAAATGACTAATCGCTATTAAATGCAAAAGTAAATACACATATCTATAACATAAAGACACATATATGCTCTCTCTCTGTATATGTGCTTACTATATAAGCAGATGAAGTGTTCTAACATAATAATAGCTTTAGTATACGGTCGTATTCAAAGGAGGCCTCGAGATGAATTAAATACCCACGTTTATTCTACCGATTAAACTTAATTAAAGCGTGATGTGAAGAGTCTGTGCTGCCTGTAGAAACCAAATGAATGGTGTGTAATGCTGTTTATTCAGTTTAAAGATCTCCAGAGGTTTTTATTTCATGCACAAATCCAGATCCTCCCTTTACTGGAAGAGACATGACACGAAGACGTTTCATAATACTCTGATCGAATCAGCTCACACAGAGTTAGCAAGAGTCTTTCGCTGTGCTTTCTGGATGTTTTCAGTGAGCATATCTGCTGATTTTCTCATAATAACTCTGATCCTGTAGGTCCTTAAAATGGCTGCCAGACTCCTGTGGAAGCACACTGAGGATGATGAAGAGGATGAAGGTCACAGCGCCACCTGCTGCTCCATCTCAGAATCATCAAGGATCTAAACTAAGACTGAGTAGTAATTGTACAGCATTATTATAAGCGTAATTGCTGGTCTATTTCAGTGAAGATGTCGTTGATTTCAGCAGGGAAAAAAACAATCCTGTGAAACATACTTCAGTTCTCTTCTAGTAATAGTTTGTCGTGTGTACGTCATCTGGAAGCTGACTGTGTCTCAGATCAGTCTCTGTGTACGGGCTATCCCTGAAGTCTTCTTGTCTTGTTTTCCAGAACAAATATCTGCACATTCTTAAATCAAGGTACATTTACTAGAGAAGAGAATGACATTAGATAATAAGTCTTCTGAAAAAAAGTATCAGAATGAAGAGAGTTTCTTGTATAATTACAGGTTTGTGTTTAACAGATGTCAGATCCACCCATCCATCTGTCCATCTGCTCCTCTGCATCGCTGCAGGACACACACACACACACACACACGCTTCAGAAGAGACACACAGTGATGAAGAATGAATCTGCATTTTCATTCAGATCAACATGAAAACAGCAACAAAAACTACTTTTAAAAATGACTCGTTTTTAAAGACAATAACAGATTTAAAGCTCTTAAAAGATTTCTAAAAGTACATAACAGGAGCTCTATATGAACATAAAGTGATGTTTTCAGTAAATGTCTGAATATACTTAAACAAGGCACAAAAAAAAAAAACATCAAAATAAAGTGGGTTTATGATAATATCTTTCTAATATCGGTCTTGTTTTTCTGTACAAATATCCATTCTTAAATTAGAGAACACAATCTACAGTAATGCACTGGTAAACTGTATTTAACACCCAGAAGCTCAGATGACAAACAAAAGACCTGAATTGATCTGAATAGTGGCTCTCATCGTAGATCAGCTAAATACTGTAACAGTGTGCTGTGATTCTATTCCTCCAGCAGATGGAGCTCTGTGACAAAAACAGGGTTTATTTTCAGCTGCTTACACTTTTACTAATAACTGCACACAGATACAAAACACCTCTCACCTCTTACAGTGAACGAAGCACTGCATTCAGAGTATCACAAACCAGCGAAGTGTTTTCCCCTCTGGATTCTGAGATCACAATTCTGAGGAGTCAAACCTGCAAGATAGCAAATGTAAATAAAAATGACAGTAGCAAGCTGTAAAAAAAGTCAAAATTGCAAAATAAAAACTCAAGAACAAAAGTGAGCTGTGGGATAAAAAGTTGCGATTGACTTTTTATTGACATGCTTCCAAAGAAACGTGCTTAATAAAATCTGTTACAATGTTACCTCGTCTAAAATGTGATCTGCACGTGTTTTTGTGTGATTGATCCTAAATGTGTATTGTTCAGGATGCTCCTTTCACACACCACAAAGAAAGAAGCGGTGCGTTAGCATCAGCTCGTGTTGTTCTGGGTCGTTGTAATGTACTCCTTTAACCTCATGATGTCAGTATAAAGACATGAAATGATCAGATCAATCCGCTATGATTTAAGTCTCTGTCTGATCGGTTGTTGAGGATGTGCAAGTCTTCAGATCCTGAAAATACACCATAAATAACCTCTCAGTCTACAGATCCGAAACTTCTGGAAATAAACGCGTCACGTGCTCTAATGCAGGACACTGTAGCAGTCGATGTAATGCTTTAATATGAAACTAGCTGTAACTGTGACATTCAGAGCAGCGCTGGCTGACTGAAGACAGCGACCAATCACAGGAGCTCGGGGCGGGACTATCGGTTTGACTGACCAATGAATGAGCGGTGGGAGGTTAGAAATCAATTTCGTTCGTTATCATTTTTGATGCACGTTTATATTAAATTACATTTATATGATCATTAAAGGGTTAATTTCACACAGCATTGTATTAGTTACATGAAGATGCTATGTTAGTTTTTGTTAAAATGTAGATTTTATTTTGTTTATATTGTTTGCTTTCCTGTTTTTCTGTTCAAGGCAAAGGTTTAGTAAAGTACAGTGTATTTTTGTCTTTTTTAATTAGTTTTTGAAATATGTCCATTACATTTTTATTACAGTTATTATTATTTTTGTTTTAGTTTTAGTTATTTTCAGAACATAAAGCAACCTACTTAAAAATGAGAAATTAAGCAATGGAAATTAATTTTATTTCAAGTAACATTCATGTTCTTTTAGTTTTAGTTAACTATAATAACCCTGTTTCATATAACATTTATTATGATTATCTTTCTCCTACTGAAGTCCATTTATAGTGTTTGTTTGTTTGTTTGCTTTTGCAGCAAATAAGAAAGAGACTTCTCTGCTGATGTTCCAGCTCTTTCTGCTGCCGCGTGACTCTGGCCTGGTTTCTCTGCTCCCAAAACAGCTCCTGGACTCTAAAATACACATAAACACGCCAACATCCCTACAGCGTCTGCTTAAAGGAACGGTTCACCCAAAAACACTGAAAACCTGCTCACCCTCAGACATCCCGGATCAGCAGGAGTGTGTGTCTTCATCAGACCTGGAGACATGTGTCTCAGCCATGGATGTGAATGGGTGCCGTCAGAATGAGAGTCTGATAAGTCTTTTTGCCTGTTAACTGATGGACTGGAGTGCTGTGTGACGGCACCCATTCACATCCATGGCTGAGACACATGTCTCCAGATCTGATGAAGACACGCACTCAATCTATGTCTCAAATATTCTGAGCACATTTTCAGTGCTTTAGGAGTTCAGAAAGTGTATGTGAATGACTTCTCTTCATCAGTCTGGACACATGCAGCGTTGCAGAAAGGCTCATATTCCAGACTCAGAGCACAATCACGCTCACAAGAGCTCTGTCAGCATTATGAGAGACTCAGAGCCCTATGAAACCGCAATCAACCCACGATTCTCACTCACTCCTCTCTCAGCCGTCACTGACTGACTCTGCTCTGCTCCAGACTCTGTCAGCTCCTATTCCACACTGTAAAGCTGCTTTGACAGTCTGTGTTGTTACAAGTGCTAGGTAACTTAAGAAAGGTAAGTTGACTTGCTAGAAATGCAAAACACTACTGTTCTTCATCAGTGTTTTTGACTTGTTTTTCAGTTCAAGTGCTTAAATACCGACACATCACTTGAGATGCAAAATGCCATAAAATATGTTTTGTTTTGTGAGAAATTAATCAAAATGTAGTTGAGTACCTGTTTAAAACAAATACACATCTATCAGTGGGCTCAGAAAATACAACTTAATTCAAAGAGAGACAAGTTTTCATTCTCCACTGATAGATATTTGTTTGATTTTAATGAACTGATCAGAAATCCAGTTTACTGCTCCTCCAGTAAATATATCTGGATTTAAGGATGTTTAGATGTGCTTTGTGCTGGAAAACAAGACAGAAACACTCAACAAATATTCATGCAACATAGAATATCACAACTTTATGAATTTAAGATTTTGAACTGAAGACTTGTAGGAGCTGCAGAAACTCTGTAGTTGTGATTATTAGTAAAATTTTCTAGTCGTTTCTGAGTGAAAATATTTAGTTTATTGTATATACAATACTGTGAGGCCAAACAATATCAGGTCTGAGATTTGAAACAAAATGCAAATAAGAATGATTTTCTGAAGGTTTTCATGTTAAAAGATCATGTTTAATTCACTAGCAATTAAAATAAAAAAAAAAATAATTAAAAAAAAAAAAAAAAAAAAAAATATATATATATATATATAAGTAACATAAAATATCAATCTTTAACCTGAGCTAATTAACTGTAATTCCTAATTAGTCCCTTAGTTCTGAACAAGTTTATTAATAAATCTAGTTTATTTTTAAATGATATAAATATATAAAAAAAAACCTAACCCTATCTCTTAAAATGAAGTCTGAAAATCTAAAAATAAAAGCTAATTCAAACTATTAATAAATAATCATATACAAATGAGTGCTGTCAAAATTTCATTACATTTAATACACAATTAATCACATTTAAAATAAATATTTTATTTACATAATGCTGGATTTATATTTATAAAAGTGTTTATTATGTTTATGTAAATACACATATGCACATATATTTGAAAAAATATGTTACATTTATATATTAAATATATTTATATCAAATTTTATTTATATGAATATGAATATATACGTATAAATACTTTCGAATTATAAACTGTATGTGTGTATTTATATTGAATACACAGTACACACACGTATATTTAGGATGTGATTAACTGTGATTTGACAGCACTATTAAAAACAAATACTCCTAATATAGCCCCGTTCGATTGGTTCAGGATTTAATGAGGTTAGACCACATATTGTGATTTTTTCGGCCACATATTGAGAGCCTCTCCAATCAAAGCACACTCCTGCTGATGATTTGATTTCCATTTTAAAGCTCATTAAGATCTCAGCATCATTCAGCAGTAATGCAGTGTATAATCAGACGAGAGCTGGCTTTATCACTCGTCAGGCTAATGAGTGTGAGATTATTGCGTCTGGGGTTATTGATCGTCTTCAGCAGATTCCAGCTGAGCTTCAGCAGCGTCTCCAAGGGAACAGATCTCACACCAGCCGAGCAGAACCAGGGCAAGGAGCTATTTTTGAGGCAGGCCATCCTTTTTATGCAAAGCCACAGATGGCACACACACACACACACACACACATGCTCTCAGGTTCCTGTCACCTTCACCCAGTTGTGAGGAGCCCAGGTAATGGAGAATACAACAAGACATCTCGAGGAGGAAACGTGAGTGGACACTTCCTCAGACTCAAGGCCTTCAGCGAGATCACGAGACCTGAGGGAAGACGGAGAGACCGACTCAACGTCACGTGTTCATCACACGCTCCGCGAACACACGTGTGTGTGTGTGTGTGTGTGTATACAAACCCAGCTCCGGGGGAAGCGCTGAGATCGGGTTACCCTGCAGCAGTAACATCTAGCATCAAGCATCTTAAAGACACAGAGAAGGGAACAGCTTCATGTACAGCCAGCTCTGATAAATGCTAAACTGTAAAATACATCATTAAACGTCAAACAAATATATGTTCATTAGTATTTTTTTTCAGGACAAATATCTAAACATCCTTAAATCAAGATTCAGACAAAGAAAGAACCTTCTTCACCACACACAAGCTCTTGTGAAACATTCTCCAGATTTTTTGTGGAACCGTTTAGACGTAAAAACATTGTGAAGCACCTTTATTTTTAAGTCGACATTTGTGCCTCATTATTAAACATAAAAACAATGATCTTTTTCAAGATTCTTAAATTAAGATTGCTTGCTTTCTAAAGCACTGATTAAAGTTCTATCAAGAATCTTTATTTGACCCTCTAACTCCAGCGTAACGCTTTGCTTGTGTACCGTGGATGTTTTCAGGGCTTTAACTCAATGTTCATAGCAATAAAACCATTGCAAAGTTCTTTTCTTGTCTGATAGAGTCAGTGCAGTTAGGTTATATTACTGATTATTAATTGGCTTTTAATTTGTTTAATAATGCTAAAGCCTAAAATTGATTGTTGAATTGCAAAAATTATGTTTTGTGTTGTTTTCAAGGATAAATATCTAAATATTCTAAATATTTCTACCTGATTAGGACTTTTAATACATTTTGTGCTGTTATAGCCATGCCACAAAAATAAACAAACAAACAACAACAAAACGTTTAAGAACCTAATAACGTTTTTTTTTTTTACTATTTTGATCCTAACCTTTTACAGTAAGATTTGCAATGAATCTGGATGTATTTTAGGAACACCCCAACAGTCAGTTTTAGGTTAATGTTGCCTATTTAATTGACTAGTATTAGTAGTACCACATTCTGTTCAGCGCGGAAGTAAGCATCGAGCAGCGAGGCTTCCGGTTCATCAACGCTAACGTAACGAGGAGAGTAAAGTTAACGTGTTGTAAATGCTAAAACTGTTTGCACTACAAACCGTCTTGATAGTTAGGATAATAAATAACATGATAAGACACAGCTGTTTCAAACAGCAAAACAGAACTGTTGTACAGTTAAAAAGCCTTTTTACGTTTAGAAACATGTGGATGTATTAAATATATATTTACTATTTATATGGTCTTCAAGTCGATCCAAAATCGCCATAGCCTATATCAGGTCTCAACATCCACCTCAGCTTTAAACATAATGTTTGTAACTTGAATGCGCGATACTTCCGGTTTCACTTGTTTCCAGTTATTAAAGTCGTACGAAAACAGCCCATTACATTACTGGCAAACTGGTATTGTTTGTTATGATTTTGTTTTATTTATTATAGAGCACACAGTTCTATAGTTATTTAGCAGCAAGCGCATTAACAAAATAGAGTTAGCTAGGTGGGACAAATCATCATCATCATAATAATAATATATAGCGACTATACCCCTGCTAAAAAACAACAATAAAAGCCCAATAGAAACCATCACAAAGTTTCTTTTTCCAAAAAAAAAACTTTTTTCAGTAAAACCATAACAAAATATCTTTTTGTGGTGTGTTTTGGGGCATTTTTCCAATAAGATTTAACACGCCTCCGACAGAATCCATCACATACCAGCAGACACCACCATACTTTCCATTAAAGCCAATACAATCGCCATTCTAATCATTAAATTCTTTTGTGTTTTGGGCAGGGTTCTACTATTTTTTTTTCAGCAGGGAATTGCTATAGAATAAATAATGACTAAAACTTGAGCAAGGGTCGATCATTGTTTTTTCTTTTCTGACAGATATTATTATGTTAATTAGTAATATACATCGCTATGACGTCATTTGAAGTTCTCAAAATTTTGATTTTTTTGCACCCTCAGGTTGCAGGTTTCCAAATATTGTCGTTTCCTAACAAACCAGACATCAGTGGAAATCGTATTCATTCTGCTTTCAGATGATGTAGCTATAACTCTCAATTTTGACTCGTTTTGTGATCTTTAACTCCAAATGACCCTTTTTCAACTATGAAGAGCTTGGAAAGGAATGTTAAAAGTTCACCCACAGAACCATTATTTTTTATTTTTCAATTTAAAACATAGTGACTGGTTTTGTGGTCACATATATAGCCTTGTAAAATGATGCGTACTGTGTACCGACATGATAAACTCATTTGGAGTAAAACAAAATGTCACTGGGCCCACTCATCGTTTTAATCATACGCTAGATTTAATTATATCACATGGAAT
>JAUYWG010000047.1:23969600-23981400 GCA_034779775.1 Enteromius afrohamiltoni
GAGTCTCACCCGTGTCCAGAGTCGGTGTGTGTGTGTGTGTGAGTCTCACCCGTGTCCTGAGTCGGTGTGTGTGTGTGTGTGAGTCTCACCCGTGTCCAGAGTCGGTGTGTGTGTGAGTCTCACCCGTGTCCAGAGTCGGTGTGTGTGTGTGTGTGAGTCTCACCCGTGTCCTGAGTCGGTGTGTGTGTGTGTGTGAGTCTCACCCGTGTCCAGAGTCGGTGTGTGTGTGAGTCTCACCCGTGTCCAGAGTCGGTGTGTGTGTGTGTGTGAGTCTCACCCGTGTCCTGAGTCGGTGTGTGTGTGTGTGTGAGTCTCACCCGTGTCCAGAGTCGGTGTGTGTGTGAGTCTCACCCGTGTCCAGAGTCGGTGTGTGTGTGTGTGTGAGTCTCACCCGTGTCCTGAGTCGGTGTGTGTGTGTGAGTCTCACCCGTGTCCTGATTCGGTGTGTGTGTGTGTGTGAGTCTCACCCGTGTCCTGAGTCGGTGTGTGTGTGTGTGAGTCTCACCCGTGTCCTGAGTCGGTGTGTGTGACACCGGTCCTTGTGTGAAGGCGTTGAGCACCGCTACGCTCCCGTCTGCTAGCGTGGGCGTGGATGCGTACATGAGTGTGTGTGTGCTGGGGTACATCATGTGACCGGTCATGGAGGTGGGCACTGAGGAGGTGACGATGGTGGCCGGCTGCAGACTGACCGCCGCTGAGAGACACAGAGACACGTCACGGACAGCAGGAGGCAGCGTCACACACTTATTACATCATCACACAACCACACTTTAATTCTCACATTAGATACGGAATATAACTTTTCTGTGCATTTGTAGATATTTTATTTACGCATATATACACATACAGTATGTGTGTGTGTGCGTGTATAAAATAAAGAAAAATATGTATAAAACTACACAAACATTTGTAAAAAATTATAAAATGCACAACAAAATGACTAAAACTTTAAAGCAGAAAATATATAAATACAAATACAAGTAAGGTCAGAATAAAACATGCAGTAGGGTGTGTGTGTGTGTGTGAGTGTGTGTTTGTGAGTAAGTGTGTGAGTGTGCGGGTGTGTGTGTGTGTGTACCTGTGGAGGCAGTGCTGCTCTGAGAGATCTCTGGACTGCTAGCGCTGGTGCTGATGCAGCTCGACTGACCGCTGGACTGGACCTGGATGGTCTGGAGCTGCTGTGGCATCGCTCCGCCTGATACATACACACAAACACACACACTTCCTGTGAGCTCGACCTGATCATCAGTGCCAGTGAACACGATACTGATCAAAGCGGATGTGTGAGCGAAGGCAGCAGTGATGAGCTTTTTACACAGAGAACAAAACACACAGCTTCGGCAGACGCTCCAGATATTATTAACACACACTTACAACACCACATTAAACATTTACACCCTCTCCAACTCGAGCTGTTACAAGAACTAAAACCATTTCCTTAAAATAAAACCAAATGAAATTACTTTTTTTTATGTTTTACATAAACTAGATTTCCAAGGAAACATCTCATTTTTATTTAGTTTAAATTGATGCACTAAAATAACTCAAACTGAAACAAAAATGCAGATATATAAAAAGAAAAGCTTGCAAAAAGACAACAAAAAAGGAAACCACAAAAAAATTACTACAATTCAAATGCAAACAGAAAATATAAAAACACATAAAAACATAATTCCAAATATCAATAAAAGCTGTATAATAGTATCTAACAAATATTTAACATGGTTTGCATCAGTATTATTTTAGTATTGAGCTACTATGACATCACATTTCATTTTAATTCTGAACATCTATATAGTTTTGATTCATTTTCATTATTTCAATTTGAATTATTTTATTAATTATGTTTTTAATGCACATTTTAAACTTTCATGTGCAGTTTGCATATCAGTGTTGTTCATGCAATACGCCAAAGTGTGTATGAAATGATGTGTTCACAGAAGCTTCCGTCTGAACGCTGAACACCAGGACTGACTCTGGAGGAGTGTGTTTGTTCTGAAGCTGAACTCTGTGTAGTGTGCACTAGTGAGGGTGTGCCGGAGACGCACCGGTGAGCGAGACGGTGGCCGGCAGACGAAACACGGCCTGCTGACCCTGAGCCGAGCCGGACGACGGCGCTGTGATGCTCTGACCGGAGGAGCTCTGCAGGGCCAGAGAGTGCTGCTGCAGCTGACCGAGAGGAATCGCAGGAGTCCCGGGAGCAAACGGAGAGCCTGGACACACACACGCAAGCAGAAACAGTCAAACCGTGAACTTTGATAGAACGGTATGTGATGAATCGGGTTGAATAGCTGTTAGATGTTAAATTTAAGAACACAAAAAAGATCATACCAATTTAGCTCAACTAACTACCAAGCTATGCTCCACTTAAATGTAAATGAATAAATGACGAAAAGAAACAGTAAACACAGTTGCAACGTTACAGAATATTTCTATTTCAAATAAATGCTGTTCTTTTGAACTTTCTATTCGTCTGTGAATCCTGAAAAATAAAATGCATCACAATTTGCACAAAAATATTGAGCAGCACGACGGTGTTCAGCTCTGATGATAATCAGAAGTGTGTGTTGAGCAGCAGATCAGTAGCCTGGGTCCACCCATACTTCCTGTGACGCTACATTTTATTTCACGAGCAAAGTTAGTCTGGCAAAGCTGCCGTTTTAGAGCATTTCTGTTCCCAAAAAAAAAGTGGGAACCAATGAGAAACGAGCTCACCCTAGCTAGTAAGGTAGACTAAGCTCCTATGAGCTTCAAAGTCGCGTAAGCCAGGCTAACAAATCAGTGTATTATGATGATCTCTGAAGGTCATGTGACCCTGAAGACTGGAGGAATGATGCTGAACATCACAGAAACACACTTTAACACAGATTCACACAGAACACAGATGATTAGAATTAGAGTAACATTTGATATTTGGACTTGATGCTTGATTAAACGCAGCCGTGGTGAGCAGCGGCTCTGGAGCTGTGTGTGGTTGCTGGCAGTGATGTTCTGCAGGTCTGAGGACGAGCAGCTGTCAGGTTTAAGGTTGATGAGCAGCTGTGAGCTGAGACTGGAGCAGCTGCACGAGTCTGACGCAGGAAACACATCAGCTCCGACCACAGCAGCCAGAAATAACCGAGCGAGTCGATCAGACAGATCCGGATCACCGCTTACCTGCGCTCGCTCTCACGCTCTCAATATTCAGCCGTCATTACACACAAGAGACACGCTTTTGTGGATTCATGCAAATCATTCTGCTCCACATCCACCATCAAAAACACTAGAGATGAGCTCCGCTGCATGACATTATACTGAGGAGGTGAATGAACACTTCACACACACACACACACACTCTTGTGTTCTGGGGTGTCTCTCTCTCTTCATAGGTGTAATGGTGTTTGTACTGTACAGACTGTATGTGGTATTGTCCTACACTGACCCTACACCGACTCTGAAAATGTCCTCATAAACACACACACACACACACACACACACAGAAGACCTGTTTGCATTCTTACACTTCCAGATAAACATCATTTACTGCTTTTAATCATCTATTTTCCCTCATCAGAACCCCAGGCTGGAGGCATCATGGACAGTACTAAAATAATGTTTTATAGTTATATAAAAAAAAACCATATTTTTTTTCTGGTTACATTGAGGTCTAAAATATTCCAAAATATCTCAAATACAGAAACAGAGTAATATTTTGTTTTAAATTAGAATTTTTTGTTTGTTATCCATGAAAGCACGAAAGACTGGAAAAAAATTGGAAATTCATTGGTTACAAAAGGTGAGAACATTTATCTCTTGAAAGAGCAGATGACCCCTGACCCCACACACCTGACATGAAGGTGAATCCAGCGGGCAGCTGCATGACTCCTCCGGAGGCCCCGGTGCTCTTGGCTCCACTCCCGCTGACCGGCGGCAGGTAGTTAGTGATGGGGAAGGACGGGCTGCTGGACGAGCTGGGGACGGTGCTGCTGCCTGGGACACTGGCCACGGTGAAGGCCGGCTTCAGAGCGTCCTGAGAGGAAGAGCATCATCATCATCAACACTGACCAACACAAACACCTGACAGACACACAGCACATATACTACACAACAACACATTACTTTCTGAAACTATGAACCTGTTTTCACAAATAGAGTGTTCCTTCAACAGTTTGGAATAGTTTATATAACACTGTATCAACACTGCACAGAACACCAGCATCATAAAGAATATTTCTTTTACATATATATTGACTGCAGTTATAAAACAGGCAAAATCTTCCCAAGTAGTTTTACAGTAAATCCTGTAGTTCAAATAAAGTTCAACGCGCTCATCTTTTATTGTGACTGTTACCATGACAACTGCTCTCAAAGGTAGTAGAGCCTCCACACACATTACACATATATCATCTGCTCTGGTAAAGCTATAGTTTTGTTGTCACTACAGTGTCAGTGAACTAGATATTAAACTACATTCACTGTGTGTGCGCACTCACACACACACACACACACACCTCTGCTGCAGTGTGTCAAGGGTCTTTCACTCTGAAACTTCCCCTAAGTGTGTGTTGGTGAGGAGCGAGATGTGGAATGAGATCCTGATAAAGAAATTCAGACGATGTGATGTGATATGATGTGATGGTGATGTGATGGTGAGGTGCGGGGGTTTGATGTGATGTTATGGTGATGTGATGTGATGTTATGGTTATGTGATGTTATGTTGAGGTGTGGGGATGTGATGGTGATGTGATGTGATGGTGAGGTGCGGGGATGTGATGTGATGGTGAGGTGGCGTAACACGGCTGTAGAATCACAACTTAATGAGATTAAATGTGTGTTTCTCACAGTGCTGTTGTGTGTAGGACACTTCCGACAGACCAAACATGAAGATAATGGTCATAAAGAACAGCTTTTGAAACATTCAAACACTTGAGATATTGACACTTTTTGAGTTAAGTTTGTTTCGTCTGATCACCAAGGCTGCACATATTTTATCAAAAATACAGTAAAAACAGAAATATTATTCTAATTCTAAATCATCTGTGTTCTGGACCCTTCTGGACAGTGTTCAGGTATACTGTGAAACAGCCATAAACATCTGAAGCTCAAATCAAAAGTTCATTAAACTGGTTTCTTGTGTCAGAGGCAAACCCACAGCCAGAACAATGCTCCCAAAGCAGAATCCCAGAGGGATGAGCAGCTGGAGAAGTGTGTGTGATTCCAGAGGTTTATATGTGACTGATTGAGTAGGTCAGAGGTAGAGGTACAGCGTTCAGTATCTGCTGGATTAAAACACATGCATTCAGCTGTTGAAATTCATTCTGATTGTTTTATTGCTCTGACCTTCATCAGTCATCACCGACACTCACAGAACTCTAGAGCTCATGTTATTCCACTGCTCTACAGTATAGTGTTGTTCATGTATTCAAAGCTTCTGTTCTTCACTGCAGAATAATGAGCCGTGGGCTTTTATTCCTGAAAACGTGCAGATTAGTGTCATCATTAGGTATGTGCTGAAAATTAATAACAGCGTCCTCATTACAGCTATTATTCTCAATCTATGCAACCTTGAGCTTCTCAAACACACAGATGAACAATTACACAAACGACATGAACATGAAGTCTAGAAACACACACGCTCACTCACTCACACTTAAACTTACACTCACACACACACACACACACACTCTTGCTCACACTCACATGAGTGTGTGTACACACTCTCTCACTATAGAGCACTAGAGAGAGAATGTGACGTGGCCGGAGTGTTTAACTCAGGACTCTCGAGTCCAAAGGTCCAAATGAGCTGCTGTTTAAACATCACACGAGGAACCGCAGAGCACTCTGATATCCTGAAGATCCCTCACAATCATCTGCACAGTGTGGAACGTGTGAGGTTCAGTCAGTTAATCTGAGCCCCTTCGATCAAACCTCTGACATTTAAAAGAGTTTCAAGCTCTATTTGTTATTTGAATAAAAATATCTAAAAACTCATGTAAAATGGATATATTATACAATATAATATATATATATATATATGTGTGTGTGTTGTATACAAATATTAATACAATTCGTTTGATAAATGCACAAATTTACACAGATCCTCTATATTTACATATTTCATATATATTAAATTAAAAACAAAGAAATTTAGGTTAATGCCATTCAATTTTAAAGAAATAAAACATTTAAAATATTAAAACACAAAAATAAAAGCAATTTCAAAATAATGAAAAGCTATTGACCTATATAAGTAATACATAAATAATAGTATATAATTATACATATTTGTGTTATTTTTGTGTGTTTAAGAGTGTGTGTGTGTGTGTGTGAGAGAACACTGGATTTGAGGGGCGAGTGAACAACAGCTGAAGATACAGACAGCTGTCAGGAAACATGAGAGTGTTTAACTCTTCACATGCCACACACACACACACACACACACACACACCCAACAGGACAGTAAATGTTTCTGGTGTTACATGCTGTGTGATGGGTAAAATCTGCACACTAATGAGAGACTCATCATCATCATCATCATCTTCATCACCACACTGAATAAATGAGCTCAAACAGCAGCCGTCTCACTCCTCTCTGAAGAAACTGTGGAAAACACTGAACAAACAGTGAACAAGAGTGATTATCACATCTCAGTCGCTGCGTCTCCCCCGCATCAACAACACAGCCTGTACCACACACACACACACACACACACCACGATCAGAGCACAAAGTGCTTTCCATTAATGCTTCTACCTGCAACGCTGCAGAACTGTTGAGAGTGTTGGACACTCGTGCAAAAATGCTGTGAAATGAGGATGCTGTCAAAAATAACACCGTAAATAGATTTTCTTTCCCAGAGCTTCTATGAGCTAAACTACATCTACATTAGTTGTGAGAATCTTTGTGTTTAAAGCAGTTTTTGTCATCCCAGTTTCTCAGGAGCTCTGCAGATCTCTTTCTTGAATCGTCTTGGAGACACAGTTCTTCTGGATTGAGTCTGTGTGTGTGTGTGTGTGAGAGAGAAAGAGAGCGAGAGAGTATGTGTGTGTGTGTGTGTGTGCTCCACTCTCTCTCTCAGTCGTGTGGAATTCACAGCTCTATTTGGGACGCCTAAAAAAGGCAAGGCAGCCCAAGTTAGAGAGGAGCAGCCAATCACAGCTGCTTGACCCTCCCGCCGCTGACACACACACACACACACACACGTGTAATGAGTGTGTCGTCAGGAGAAGAGTGTGCTGATAAACCCAGAGCAGAAACAGAGAAACATTCACACACTTCTGTCTGAAGAGAGTTATCAGCTCATGTGCTCCCTGAGAATCGAACCCATGACCTTGTGTTGCAAGCGGCATGCTTAAGCAAATACACAACATGTGTTTATCCTGCACTGTGCTGCTGCTCAGAATGAACACACACTATATGAATCCTTCCCAAATGACTCTTTTGAATCAGTCAAAATGAATCACTGGAATCTTTCAGTGATCCGCTCACGCCGAGGATCTGTTGAATCACACTGACACTGTGTCTGATAACGCTGCGTATCTTTCCATTATCTCACACACACACACACACAGACCGCAAGTCTGATTACGAAGGGAAAATAATCAGACTCAGCACGGTTCAGTCTTACTGTCTCTAGTGGAGTCTGGTTAGTCTGTTTAATAAATGCATAAACAACATGAGAAGAGATTTAGCAGCCAGACACAAACAACAGACAGAAAAACAGAGAAAGAAATTGTGATTCAAATAAATATCTCAAATAAAGATTTCAGGTTAGCAGTGCTTGTTTTAGAGCTGGAGAGAGCTTGGTTAAACTTTTGTGATTTCAATATGGCTAATTGGCTATAATAATAATAATAATAATAATAATAATAATCATTTTATTATTATTGCTAGAATTTACATATAATCCTGTATCTTTATTTGATGTAATTATCCTATGAAATGTGTTATTTTATTGTCATTTAAATATAATTTACCATTTTTATTTAATATCTAAAAATAATAATAATAATAAAAATAATAATTACAGCAATATAATAGTTAGGAAATATTATTTTATTATAATTACAATTCTGTAATTTATTATTAGTGTTGTAAATAATTAAAAGAAATAAAACAAATATTTTTTATTATTTTTATATATAATATTTAATATTTATCCTGTTTATATTCAGATGTTTAACCACTGAATTTTGTTTATTCAGTTTTATTCCAATGAATCGTGCAGCCGTAGAGAAAACACATCAGGCATATTTCACGTTCATATTTGCTCCAGCACGAGCAGGTCGTATATTGTGGAGATGTTTTCTGGCCGTCTCAGTGATGAATGAGTCCAGGGATCGAGTTTAGAGAGGTTTACATCGTAGGCAGACTAATTAGACTTTATTCTGTGTGCAATCACAACGCAACACACAGAATTGTGCTGCTGACACACACACACACACACACACACACACACTAGCTGGTTGATGTGTGTGTGTGTGTGTGTGTTAAGAGACGGATGGAGGTCTGGAATGCTCTGCCAACGCCAAGCTGAAGCGACTCTTGATGACGAACGCCGAGAGAGAAAGGCTTTGGTTCAGGCCATGTTTAAGAACGTGAGTGATGAAGGACTCTAATGAGCAAACAAACCTCTCACACACACACACACACAACCAAACCCTCAAAAACACTCTAAATCATAACCAACTTCAACTAAATCCTGACAGAACAGCTGATTTTAGACGCCTGCCTGATTACTCAATCACAGTCCCTTGTTTTCAGCTGAAAGAAAGTTAAACCAAGAAACAATATTACAGTTTTTCATCTGCGCGCGCACACACACACACACACACACGGTCTCAAACAGCAGAAACACAACACAACACTTCTGATGAAGGGATGGAAGCGGACGTCACAGGATCTCTGGTGGTCAGACGAGCGGTCAGTGCAGCAGACGCAGACAGCTGCAGCTCCAGAGGAATGTGAGGGTCCGGGGCCAGCCGAGCGCAGCCTAACACTCCATATAAGGCCACGGAGGCAGAATCCTTCTTTTATCAATGAGTGTGTGTGTGTGTGTGTGTGTGTGTGTGCGCTCCACTGAGCCTGAGCATGATCCTGGATCTCTGCTGATCCGACTGCATCTGCTCTTCAGTCACACACACACACACACCTCTCTTATCACCATGTGTTCAAATCTGCTACAACTGTGAGCCATTTCTGTCAAATAAAGAGGTTTCCTGGACACGTACACCGAGTCCGGCCTCAAACTGTATTTGTCTTAGTTTCTAGTTAGAATGTCTAGTAGTCCTTCAAACACTGCGCCTCTGGAGACAGAAGCAGTCATCAGCACAGAATCAGACCATGTTCCTAACGTAAATATATCAAAACTTCATTTCTGATCAGTAATATTCAGAAGCGGTGGCTCCCTCAGACTCTTTTGTCTAACAGCATCTCAGACGGATCAGAGAGAGATGACTCCGTTGGTTGTTTTGTCTCAATGCACAGAATTCATTTTTCACTTGTTTCTAATTTAACTAGTGAAGTGCAGTGAGACCAAACTAACTCACATTAAACACAAGTCAACATGTTCTATTTGTTTAACTGATTAGCAGATTCTGTTCTTTGACTAAAAGCAGTGGATGTCTAACTTTTAATGCATAATAAAAAATGATTACAAACATGATCATATTGTAATAATTATGTACTGACAGTCCAAAAAAATTAATTAAAAACATATTTATACATTACTAGTTTTTGAATTCCATTTCCATTCCATCCACTAAACTGCTTATATTCTCAAATACTACACACTTCCCTGAGGATGAGATCTGACACAAATATCAGCACACCTGATCAATACCTGATCCAACACCAGCGCTGCTGAGGCTCTGAAGAACCACCATCCACAAGGGATTCATTTCTGACCCGATCACATCAACGAGCACTATTTATACTCTATCTGTGGATCAGGCTAGTGAACACGGTAAAGACACAGTCTGGGTCAGCAGATCAGACACAGCGCAGACGGAGGAATGAAGTCCTCCAGAGCTTTATTATGAGCACCGTAACTCTCCTGCGTGTAGGTGTTGGACCGACTCGAGAGCCTTCGTGATTCATAAAACATGATGAAAGCGTCTGAAGCAGGGCTGAGTCGTGATTTATCCAGTCAAAATAAACTTTTGATTGACTTACTATACGTGTGTGTGTGTGTGTGTTTAAATTTGGCGTTTAAATCTAATATATTTTCACTCAATATATCTTCTGAGTCAAACTCTAACACTTAATCAATGAATATTATAATACTGATATAATGAACACAGATATTTGAAGTTACTTAAAGGGGTCATACAGCGGCACAAGCACTTTCTCGAGCTGTCTGGACTGAGATGTGCGTGTACACAACCACCCTACAATGATGGAGATCCACGGGTAGTTTTCTTTTGATTTAATAAAAATAAGTCGCCCCTTCTGAAATCAAGCCATTCTCAAATGCATGTCGGTGTGGCCAGACAGAGGCCACTCCCACATTAGTTGATTGACAGCAGCGTCTCACACAGACTGAACTGGTGTCTTAGCTCAGACCCGCCCTGAGTGAGCCGTCATCAGACCGAGACACAGAGACAAGCAGGACTCCTGAGAGATTGAGGTGTTTTGTTGTTGAATGTATTAATGAACAGAGCAGTAGTGATTTACTCTCGACATCTGAGTGACTGAAGACGCAGAGGATTAACGTTAGGTTTGGTTCTGAGGGGAAACGCCCCCTTGATCAACCAGAATGTGTTTATGTTCGCGTGAATCATTCCTGATCCAGCCTCACCTACAGAAGCAGTGAGTATGATGCCTAAAGAGCTGTTTTTGACAGGAGAAAATGAGCATTTTCTAAAACTATCTTTGAGAAACTACATTACAAACTTTCTATTAATCTTATCAGCTTGTGGAAAACTGGGTTTGTACGACCCCTTTAAATAATAATAAGAGCCTTTAAATGTGAAATTAAAACCGCCAGCAGATGGCAGTAAGTCACTGCAATTGAACTGAATCATTTAAATGACTGATTCATTCAGGAACGAATCACTGTCATGTTGCGCAGAGATTTGAAACAGTGTTTGGAAGGATTTTCCTCCTCAAAATGGCACAAAAACAGGCCATACGACATCTGAAATGTAGTTCTCTTAAACTCGTTTAATTAAAAAAAACAAACGAATCAACAGCACCTTGTAATCATGGTCATTTTCTGAGAAGAACAGAGACTCTTTGAAACACGCTCTCTGTAGATCTGTGTGTTGGGTTTGGAGTGAGCTGGATCATGTCAAACACCACCCAGAGCAGAACATGTCAACATGACTCACCTTGGATTCTCCGAGGCTCTCGGACTCAGACACCTGGTAGGAGAGGTCGGTCTCCTCGAAGCCCGTGGCGCTCATGCGCTGGTCCGTGGACGGGTCGGAGCGGGGCGGAGAGTCTGGAGAGTTCAGGCAGGTCTGGATCAGAGCTTTGCCCGTCTCGCTGGTGATCATGGGCTGCAGCTTACGAGTGGCAAAGGTATAGACGTGTCCCGTCTCGCTGGCCACCAGCAGAAGAACCTGAGTCCCTGTGAGCGTGGAGAGCTCGTACGCCTTCACACACACACACACACACCAAAACAAATCAATGTTAAACCTAGCCATCACAGATCAGCAGGAGTGTGTGTCTTCATCAGATCTGGAGAAATGTGTCTCAGTGATGGATGTGAATGGGTGCCGTCAGAATGAGAGTCTGATACAAACAGCACTCCAGTCCATCAGTGAACATCTGGAGAAGACCCAAGATCAAACTAATCCAGCGTTAAGATGATTTTAACT
>JAUYWG010000047.1:24025076-24036141 GCA_034779775.1 Enteromius afrohamiltoni
GAAGATTTAAAGGGGAAGTACACAGAACAGAGTGATCTCTAAAGAGCTGTGTGCTGACAGGGGAAGATTAGTGTTTTTACACCATCTTTGAAGTGACAGGCAGTGTGAGGTATTCTAGTGTATTTCTACAGATACAGCTGTGGCACCGAGACACAGAGAAGTATAATAATAATCATTTGTATAGCACTTTTCATACATGCATAAAAAGCATAAAAAGACAAATATAAAGACAACATCAGAAACAAAGCATAAAAACAAAAAAGTGCCCTTCAGACAAACATCTAAATATAAACAAGCAGTTTAGTATTTGTAGTTGTGTTGTACTTGTACTGTTTGTTGATCTAAAGACAGTTGTTGACCCTGTTGGGGGCTGATGGGTAAAGACTCAAGGATCCGGTTCCTGTCTATGAACACAAAGCACACACATCCACAAATCAGCGTGTCTGTTCTTCTCTATTCAGTCCGACCCGCTCAGGCGAGTCGAGTCGAGTGTGTGTTAGTAGAGACGTCTTCAGAGAGCGATGGAGATCTCCTCAGAGCAGAGCAGTACACACTTCAGTGTTATAAAGCTGTACACTCCTCTCACAGCGGCTGAGGAGATGATGGAGAACTGGTCGAGCCTGACTAACGAGGCCTGACTGATGAACTCACCCGTCATCGCTCGTTAGCGTAGCACATGATTACAGTGATCGGGTCACGCTCGTTACATGAGTGAATGACGTGTTTAACAGCGGCTCGTGGGAACCCGGCGAGGAAAGGGTTAAACAGACCTTCCCATTACTCCCGGTCTAATCCTCCTCAGAGAAAGACGTTCATTCACCGGATTAAGTCTCTCTGGACGCATGACAAAACGTCCTCGTAACGGTTTATTAGTATGTCAATCACAGCCTCACAGCTAGAAAGAGAAGAGTGTCCCTGAAAGACGTCCATGAGCATGAACTTCCTGTGCTTCAGAAGAAAAGAGACGCCAAAGCTGCTCTATATTTAGTGTTTCTAAAGGAAAGATGGGTTGACTAAACCAAGCACTCTCAGGAGCTGCTGTATTTATGTATATGGCTGACCCAAATACATAAAACATCCCGTCATACAGACAGATATTAAAGTTTCCTGGAGCAGAAGCGCGTGTCTGGATCTGGTTTACTCACGTCACATCCACTACAGATGAAGAATCACTCCGCTAGCGGTTACTGGACACATTTACGGCCATATTAACCCCTTTAATACGCAAATAAGAACATTAAACACATGTGCTGTGAAATCTAGAACCCTGAACTCCTGAATATTAATAGGCTGAAATATGAAACAAGAGGACTGTGTTTAATTTAGTGCTGTGCAAGCAGTCCAAGTACAGTTCTGGGTTTAGCCTCCAACGAATATGGAAATATAATCAGAGATTAAACACTTATGGCACACGTTCCATGAGGATACTGGGGAATAAACTGGAAATTATCCAAATGGCAGGAACTAGGAATTTGCAGCATAGTCTTGGTTAAAACAACTGGATTTAATGCAATTTTAGTTTAATTTCTAGACTAAAAATTGCTCATCACATGCACACAGTCATTTAGGCCACGCCCCCCCCAAAATTTCGAATGAAATTCCCGGCAAGTTTCAGATGTCGTGTTTCGTTTGGCAGACTGCTAGTGAATAAACGTTGTCACACACACACACACACACACACACACACTCAGCAGTCGTTAAGCTGAAGCGAGGCACGCCGGGGCATGTTTTCTCACCGCAGCTACTGTTGTCATGAGCGGTTCATTAACTACAGATCACGTGTCTGAGAGTCTCCTCTCAAAACCCTGCAGAAACACTCCTGTCCGGTCTGAACCCCGACGGGTGAACAAACTCAACCAGGACATCGTTACCCATCACACCCGGTTACTGAAGCAGGGACTAAACTACTACTACTACCGACTAATGAAAGAGTCATGTGACACCAGCTGAGTATACACACGGAAACGACTTCCAGGCAACCTTTCAAAATAAAAGTTTGCCTTAACTTGAGGAAACCGTGACAGAAATATATTATTACTGTACAGCAGAACGGATGTTTGAATGTGGCGATCGCTTCAGTAAATCTGTAACGAAGTTAGTGTTTTATGCCTTTATCTGATTTCCAGATTGATTTGATGAATTAGAAATGTGTTTTAACTACTAAAAAACGAAACAAACAAATCTGAATTTGAGGAAGAAATTAAATAATTGTATAATTGTATTGTTCAGAATCCGTGTAAATTAAAAAGGACAATATCCTAACATGGAACTTGAGAAGGATTAAAAATGAAACACTGAAGATTTAACACTCAGTGTGAAGACAAACACACACTCTTCTCTTCTCTTCGGCACAAAGGATGATTGACAGGGGAGTGGGCGGAGCTTCACCGCTGGCTGTTTACAGTCTACAGTTTACAGAGTTTATAGAACCGCCTCGCTTTGTGCTTTCAGTGGATATTTGTACTCATTTCTTTCTGTATCATGAGCTGAACATCAGATCACATCCAACAGATCTTAAATCTGCTGCTGCTCTACCGTAACCAGAAGACTAACGATCCACCACTCCCTTCAGAATGATTCAAGCTCATTAAAACACCTTTAATCGGTGCTTCTGGATTTGAGTTTTATGTTAAGGTTCTGTAGAATCTATATTACATTATTATAACACAGCGGAATCATCTGAAACTGAGCTTCAGCTGTGTGTTAGTGTCTGCTGAATGTGATCGATCTGATCTCAACAGTGAAAACACGACACACATAAACACTGGAGCATTCCCCGTTCGGCAGTGTATGATAATAAATAGTCTTTTTGGGATATCCTGAATAGATACAGTGTGTGTGCATTCTGTCAATAGACGTCAATCCCCTGGTGCTTCATACAACAGAACATGCTTGACTGTTAACACTGACTCACACTCCTTCAGAAACACACACACTGAGCTTCACCATCAGAAACAGAATGAGTGATGCTGAACTCATCATTCTCTGCTCAAGAGTCCTTATTCAGATCAAAACAAAGCGTAAAGCTGGGAAGCATCCATTCACGTCTAATCTGTCAGCGCAGGTGAACTGATACTGTCATATTCTGATGTCAGATTGAATTATTATCTCTGAAGACCTGATTATCGTGCGGTGAATAGCAGCAGATCGGAGTCTGAAGGCAGACGTGGATGTACATCATCCAGAGATCCTCACACATTCATCAGAGCAGCAGGAGGCCGGACACAAGCCGCGGCTCCACAAAGAGCCCGTTTGTTCATTATGATGCGGTCTATTCAGACTCTGTCCTAATCGACACGGCTAACAGAGAAGGACTTCTGACCACCCAGACGTCCACAGCAGGAGCTCTTCTCACACGGCCCAGAACGTCTTCATGTCTTCAAGCGCTTTGTACGATACAGTCTGATTCAGAGCAGCTTCACAGGACAGTAATGGTGTGAAATTATAATACTAATTCAGTTTCAGCTGTGAAGCAGCTCCACAGAAGACAATAGAGTCAGCTTTAGTTCTCGTCTGATCGAGTCAGTGCCGTTAAATCAATAATATTACTACATTCAACTGAATTAAACACTCAGCTGATTACTGAACACATTTCTTCTTTTTAAACACGTTTATTTTCATCACTGCATAAATTAAACTGACAAAATCTTGCACCTAAACCTACCCCTTACAGGAAACACCACACACTCTTACATTCTCAAACACTTCACTCTGTGTGATTTAGAAGCTTGTTTCCTCACGGAGACCTAACTAATGACACCCACAAGGTCAACATTTACTGCTGTTCCTATCTTTGTGGACACTATTGGTCCCCATAAGGTGATAAACACCAGGTGCACGCACACACACACACACACACACACAGCGTGTTAATCAGGGGTAAAATACCTGGAGCTCATCCTTTAACTAGTTGATATTGGACTTCTGTTCTGCTTCTTATTCTGCATCAGAAGTGTGCTGAACCTCAGCTCAGACGCCTGCTGGAGAAGTGTTTAAACAGCATTAAGAGGATCTTCACCTGATTACAGGACTCCGTAAACAGTGTTAGAGATGCTGATCATCTGTCACACACAAACACAGCTGCAGGACTTCCTCTGAAACACTTCCTGAGCAGCAGGAAGCAGAGCATCCTTCAGAAGGGTTTCCTGAACTCTCCCGGTGACGCTGAGTGACATCACAGTCCAGACGCTAACATCTGACCACAGGAAGATGCTGCTAATGGACAGTGACCTCTGACCCTGACAGGAACCGGTTCATTTAGATCTCAAAGCAGAGATGAGCTACTGTAGATACAACACACACACAACTATATGAGACTGAACACATAAAAGCATGTTCAGTGCTGTATGAAACCTTTGTTTCCACAATATGTGTGTGTGTGTGTGTGTGTGTGTGTGTGTTATATAAATACAGACTTTACAGGAAAATAATGATTCAATAAGATAGTGAATGAGTGCTACCCCTGCTACACTCACGGCAAGAAACAGCCGGGAAACTAGAAAAACTCAACATTACATTGTGTTTAAATGTTTTTAATCACATTAAAATCTAAAAAAAGAAGTGTACGTTTTATTCAGGACATGTTCCACCGATCCCTGTCTGCGATGCACAGAAAACAATACAGACATCAAGAGAAGTGTAACGTGTGTTTAAATCCCTGTCGGACGGGTGAATTAAGACTGTTCAACACACACACTAAACACCACAATAAGATTTTTCAGATTTCTACCGGCCCTAAAACAAGCTAAATATGAAATATTCCATTAGCATTTTTAATTGTTATCAGATTAGTTTACTCATTTAAAATCACTTTATTTCTTATATATCAGTGTCGGTCTTTAACCTTAGCGTAATGTATATCATTTACATTTAATTTGGTAAATGTGTAAAAATGATTAACCATTTATTATTATGATTCCAGCAGTATCTAATCTCATGACTGAGAGAGGGATTGTTAAATCTTGGATCAGGCTGTGAAACACTCATTTAAAGTCACTCTAACACGCTTTATTGACGCTGATCTAACTCCTGTCAAACACCTTCACATCACATTACACTGTACCTGTGGAACACTGATCATATATTACTCAGAGTGCAGAGAGAAACACATCATTCTGTATGAACAGAGACCAGGTGTGTGTGTGTGTATAATACACTAAAGACAGCTTCAGAAATGTAGAAATAAGAAATAATATTAAAAATAATATATAAATGCAATAATACACACACACACACACACACACACATATATATTAAATATTATACACACACACACACAAATTACGGGGACACTGAAAATATCCTCATAAACACCTTCATATTGTAATACCTGTCATACCCATGTCATTACACACACACACACACGCGCGCACACACAGTCTGACCAACAGAAGTCATAAACAGTGATGCAGCATATTAAACTATTTTAACCTCACTCTTTCTGTGGTTTCATCATTTAATATCTGTGTTTTACAGGAGTATATAGTAATATAGTGAATATGAATAACACACACCCGAGAGAGCTGAACACACACACACACACACATATATATATATATATTATATATTACATACACACACACACACACACACACACACACACATATATATATATATATTATATATTACACACACACACACACACACCGAGGGCTGCAGAAATCTTTATTCTGGCGGATCAGAAACACAGACATCCAAAAAATAAAAAGAAAGTCTAATATTTCTCAACTTATGTTCATCTTCTAAAGATGAAAGACGCTACTTCGCTGCTGTGTGTTTGGTTGTGTTTGAATCACTGTGTTATATTCATGTATAATAATAATAATAATAATAATAATAATAAACTAGTTGTGCACGTGATGATTCTGTTTTTATGATTTCCACAAACACTTGATCATCAGAATCCAAACTGAACTCCCATCACACACCTGGAGTCACGCGCCGTAACTTTACGCGCTGCTCCGGTAACCAGCGCCGAGCGCGACTAGTCTAGCAGGTTAGTTAGTTGTCATAAAAGCGTCCTCACCTTTGAGACTGATGATGAAGACGGCGAGCAGAGCGTCAGGCGTGCGTCTGCGTCGCGTCGCTGTTCCGCTGCAGCCGTCGGTGTCGGTCCCCGGTGATCCGTCCATGTTTCCGCCTTTACAAAGTGCGCTTATTCTCTTTCACGACAAGCGCACACAGCGGCGCGGCGCGAGCTCGGGGATCGGTGTGTGTTCTTCCGGTAAGAGTCTCGGAGCTCCTCGCCGGATCGACGGTAGTCCGTAGGAACCAGCGGGTCACTTTACTCGGTCCCGGTTCCTCCTCCTCTCTCTCTCTCTCTCTCCGGTTTCCGGTTTCCGCGCGCCGCTCTCCGCGGGAAAACGCGTCCAATGCTGCATCCCGCTGGCGGAGGCGGGAAACACTTCAAGCTCACTGCTCTCGGATTTAATGACTATTTCATTTATTTATTTACACTTGATGCAAAACCGAATAACTTTGACCTCAGCACATTAAAAATATATTTTCATTAAAAAATAAATAAATACATATATATATATATATATATACACACAAATAATAATAGAAGCATTAGCTAAAGAACTAGTTTGAAGTTTGAACATTAACACTGGGTTAAATGTAAAAACATATAAAACACCAGAACATATTTTAAATGAGTCATAAAGATTATATGATTGAACCATATCCCATCCAGCAATAATTGTGATGCTCAGATGATTGTAAGCAGCTGAACTACAGCTAATCAAACTCCATATTAATGCACAATATTTCCATCGATATAATATTTCCATCAATATAATATTTCCACAATATTTCCATGGAACTTGTATTTTGAGCAGCAGCTGGTCATATTAATTAGTGTTTCTCTAGTTAGCAGTAAACCGGTTACCTCAGCTGAAAATGGGTAGTTATTTATGTGAAGGGTTTTTTCTGTGTTTCTCAGGTATGTCACACCACCAGCTTTTATTTTATCGGTGTTCTTAGATTTGTGCTGGATGTTATCTTTAGAATAGAAATATTACAGAAATATATTTTATTTTTAAATATCTTATTTTTTCCAATTATACGTCAGTTAATTCAGTAAAATAAAACTAGTGAGCTGAGGCAGTAGTAACAGTGTTATAAACGACTGAAGGAGCGATGATGAGACGAACAGATGAACCGATTCAACCGAGTCATTTACGCTGGAACCGATCCGATTGATTCAAACTCGTGACTTCGTTCAGTTCAAGTAAAAACTCACTTCATTCACACAAACTTCATTCACTAGCAAAAAAAAAACAGATCAAAAGAGCCATTCGCTTTCGGATCTAGACTCCGCTTGTGATGATTATAAAACAAAACATGTATGATTCCCTGCTGAAGAGATTCAATCAGATGGCGAATCATTTCACTCCTTCAGGATTCGGAGCGTGTTCGCGACTCATTAGATTTAGATCGGATCTTCACTTTTTATTTTTAGGGGTTCAAGCACGTAGTGCTAAAAACTTGTTGTAATTACTTTTATTATACAGTACATAAATCAAACAATTATGACAATACAATTATAAACATAAAGACAAAATAAACAAAAACAGCCTGCAGACCTAAAAACACTATAGTTTATTACATCCCAAGAAGACACAAGGGATACAGTTTTCAATGCTTTCAAATGAACAGAATTTGGACAATTTTATATATATTTGTTTTGAATAAAGAAAGGAGCCAGTAAACCTTAGAGAATATGTCCTTTAGCCTACAGCAAACACATATGTAATATTTCCCTATATTATTCTTTTGAGTATTCAAATAATCCCAAGAAAGGAAGTATCTTTGGAAATCAAAAAGAAAAGTCACTTACAAAATAAGATCGAATAAACATAAAACATATGAGCAAATGTTTCTGTATCTGTGCAAGTCTTCTTCAGAGGAACGACAGAAACAGCGTTCACTTCAGCGTCTGGCTTTAGAAACGTTTTAGCCATCAGTTTAAATCTTCTTTCTGAAGCTTCCATAGTTCCTCCCAAGACATATTCTCCTCAATATTCTTCCAGTATGCTGTTATGTAAGGAACTGTAGTTATGTCTCTGGAAGAGAGCTCTGATTTTTGTGTTATTAATGTATTTATTATTTTCTGTTGATCAGAGAGTGAGAACATGGCCATGAAACGAAACAACAGCGTATTCTTCAGCAGATACAGGGATATTATATTTCTGAGAGAAACCCTGTGAGTGTGTTCTTGATCTCAGATCTGAACTCTGAATCATTTCTGAATCAGTTCAGAACTTTTGAGCAGGTTTGCAAATCTTTTGATTCAGCCACAGAATTAATTGTTATCGTACAACGACACATTTATAAAGAAAGAATCAGTCTTGGACAGGGGTGTCAAAAATTGGCACAATTTATTAGTGTCACGAAAAGACACATCTGGGAGGAATATATGGCATTAGTTTACTGCAGATAAAATCTCCTGAAGAAGCATCATAAACATCAGAAACATCGGGCCAGTGGATCAAGAACAGCTTCGGTCTACAACAAACGACTGGACATCAATAACCAGCGTGTTTGATGTGCTTCACTATCCTCTCTTAGACATTAAAACTGCAGTAATAAAACCAGCAGGTCCACTTTCTAAAATACATTAACAACCTGAGAGTCATACAGAATATTTACACCACCGTAAAATCCACAATCGATAATCATATTCACATTCGTAAGTCAGCAGAGGTCCTGTAAGGATCAGTGATTTTGGACTGAAGGATTCATCATTCAAGCTCTCGACTGGAAACATTAATACAATAAAAGATGTACACATAATATTAAACCCCTGACACCATGATTCAATGTTAATAACAGTACTGTAGAGACATGCGTGAAGTAACAGGAAGACACAAGCGTAACAATTCAGAGGTTTATGCAGCATCTACAGATTAGGACCCAGTTACGTGATTTCTGCAGATGATCTGAGATCTGCACATATTATGATGTTATTGACCTTTAAACGACCTTAAATCAGTCTGAGCATCTAAACAGACACACCACGGACTGCTTGAGTGTGTCCTGAGAACAGACAGCGCTGCTCATCGTGTGATCGTCATTAATTCAGTTTCAGAACGCACTATACTCAGACGTCCAGCTCTGTAGCTCTGAATCTCTGACAGGAGTCATGTAAACAGTAGATGTGTAGAGTAACTCATCAGCAGCAGCTGCTCGGGTCAGTGTGTGTGTCTGGTTTAACTGGTGCTGTACAGATCCACATTACTGGAGCTCAGACCTCGACTGGACAGACTCTGAACACCAGAACAGAGAAGAACATGAGCACACCTTCATCTTCATCTTCAGCATGAAACATTCATTATTAATATGAAACAAGGACATTTCTCATAACTGAAGGTTTGATAAGAAGCTGTAGAAGGATGTTGGTTACCTGGAAGGACTCGTCACCGGTCTTGTTCAGGAAGTTGAGTGAAGAGGCACGTTTCATTCTGTGGAGAAACACACACACACACACACACACACATTATATCTCTGAGAAGCACACAGGACGTCTTCGGAAAAAATACTGTACTAAAGGCTGAGAACCCTTTCAGTGCGTGTGTGTGTGTGTGTTCTTACTTGTTTTGTGTGTCTGGAGAAGCGTTTCCCTGCAGTTTCTTCACCAGTATCTCACTGCTCCTGCGTAACGCATCTCTGAGACGCCCGATCGAGCTGCTGCGATGAAGAACACCACTGCCGTCCTAACACACACACACACACAGGATCGTGTGATCACCATCACTGCTTTAAAGGAACAGTTCACCCAAGACACACACTCAAACATCTTAATGTTCCACAGAAGAAGGAGTCGGGTCTGGAAGGAGTACAGAACATCAGAACCATCACGAACCACGATCAAAGAAGAACAGACTACTCAGATACACATTATTAAACTTATTTATTACTTATTAAATAACATTCAAAGCATGTGATCTCAATATAGAAACAGATCATCATTATGAAACATACACTGATACAGAACCAGAACCAGAGAAAGTTCAGAAACAAACCTTTATTGAGAATAAGAAGAAAGTAATACGTTCAGATATATTCTACTGGCTATGATAGAGAACACAAATAAAGAGAAACACGCCATCAACACGCCTGGCACTAAGAGATACTCTTCTTCTTCCTCTACTGCATCATCATCATCATCATCATCACATGTGTGTGTCTGGAATGAATCGAGCGATCATCGTTAGTGGAAACAGCTAATAAGCGAGGCCTGTAGCACACGTTTAATACAAATGTTCAGTTTGTTCAGTTTTTATTTTGCAATTCTGGATTTGTTTCACAATTACGAGTGATTAAAGTCCCATAATTAGGAGTTTCTGCACTTACGAATTTATTTCACAATTCTCTGTTTGTTTGTCATTCTGAGAGACCTTCTAGACAAACTCTTTTGTATTTTCTTTAATTGTGGCAGAATCAAGCTTCAGAGGTGTAGAACCCACTGCGGACGACCTCCTCACACCCACTGCACGCCTCAATGAGAACACCACAAGAGATAAAACATGCTGCCTGAAGACAGAGTCTGTGACCTTCGTCTGGTGTGTTGGTTTGGATGCGTCACACACGTGCTCGAGCGACATGACATCATCGTTTATCATACATTACAAAAACAAGTATCCTGTGAAACACCAGAGATTGTTCAAAACACCACATCTGCAGAATGAGTTCGGTCTGAAAGTTGATCGTCAGCGAGGCCTCGATGAAACGGCGACAGATGAAAGTGTCGACATCAATTATCAAGACGTTAGAGATGAGCGAGAGAGAGAGAAGCGGAGGAAGAGCCCAAAGACAACGTCACGTCAACCGAAGAAAGAGCAGAAGAAGCAGGGCTGAGGAGAGACGCGTCCCAGGATCAACGTCCAGACAAAACTAACAAACAGACCCTTCCTGTGTGAGGAGGAAGAAGATGAAGCAAACTCTGCATGACTTTATGCCTGATGAGGAGAGAGAGAGAGAGAGAGAGAGAGAGAGAGCACCATTAAGGGGTCAAATCAAACACACGAGTGGCCTGTGTGTGTGTGTCTCTGTGTGTGTGTGT
>JAUYWG010000047.1:24050763-24062069 GCA_034779775.1 Enteromius afrohamiltoni
GTGTGTGTGTGTGTGTGTGTGAGAGAGAGTGTGTGTGTGTGTGTGTGTGTGTGTGAGAGAGAGAGAGAGTGTGAGTGTGTGTGAGAGTGTGAGTGTGTGTGAGAGAGAGAGTGTGTGTGTGTAGGAGAGAGAGAGTGTGTGTGTAGGAGAGAGAGTGTGCACTGTGTGTGTGTGTGTGTGAGTGAGAGAGAGGTGAGATATTACTAAACTATATGACATATGTCAATATATTTTTATATTTTAAGCTCATATCACTGAATTCTATCAGACTTCATCAGTGTTAGATGAGTGTTTGTCTGTAATCAACAGCTCTATACACAACACACACACAGATCTATTCTGCTCATATTTGCATGACGAGGGTAAGATGCAAACACAGCCGCTTATCAAGTGTGTGTTCAGTGCGGCTACTGGAGCGCTCTTCACACACTCACCAGGTTGTTCTTGGTTTTGGCCACATTGGGGTCGTCTGGACCGAGCCGACGCTCATAGATCTCCAGCGCTCTGCAGTAATAATACTCCACCTCGTCATACTTGCCCTGATTCTGACACAACAGCGCCAGGTTATTCAGCTGCTTGGCCACGTCAGGATGATCCTTCCCCAGCACCTGACACACACACACACACACAGACACAGACTGTCAGTGTTTGTTACAGCGTTGAATCTCATTCTGCTGCTCTGTCAAGCCTCATCAGGAGGAGACGAGCCAGTAATCACACTGACCTTCTCTCGGATCTCCAGAGCTCGTTTACACAGCGGCTCCGCCTCCTTATACTTGCCTCTCTTCCCGTACAGCACCGCCAGGTTATTAAGAGTGGCTGCGACCTGAAACACAAGAACAAAAACCAGCTAAACCAGCTGACCACCAGCTGACCGCATCACACGACAGACCATAATCAGCCCTGATCTGATGAGACACCAAACACAAAAAATAATATTCAACATAAATGAATAGAATAAAGTAGATATTTACACATCCAGTAATAAACTGTGTCTCGATGATGTCCGTTAACTTTGACAGAAGTATGTGATGAACTGAGTTAATTAGCTGTCAGATGTTGTATTTAAGAACACACTGAGATAAAACCGAAGACAGGTTGTTCTGTTATCATGACTTACAGCAGGGTGGTCTTTGCCCAGAGTTTTCTCTCTGATGGAGAGAGCATCGTTCAGCAGGTGAGCGGCCTCTTTATATTTGTTCTGATCCCTGAGACACGCACACACAGAGAAAGAGTGATGGTGATGATGATGATGATGGTGATAGTGACAGTGTCTCTGACTCGCTCTCACCGGTACACGAGGGCCAGGATGTTGAGCATGGTGGCCACATCAGGGTGGTCGTGACCCGAGGTCTTCTCCAGGTCCTCCAGAGCTTGTTTACAGAGAGGCACGGCCACCTCGTAGCGGCCCTGAGAGGCGTACTGGATCACCAGGTTATGGAGCGTCCGGAGCCGGGCCGGGATCTCGTAGCCGCCCTGCTGAGCCGCCGCCACCGCCGCGCTGTTGTGAGGCTGCTGCACTGCAGGGGTCAGAGGTCAGAGGTCAAACACAGACCACATCAACCAATGCATCCCGGTGTGGACGATCATCAACGGAAGCCTTGCGCTCATCACTCTCGATTTTCTGCCCTTTTTTAAAATTAATTTTCTTAATATATTAATTAGTGATGTCACACGATTAACAGCCAGCAGTGCTGTCCACTCACTTCCCTGAGTGTGTTCCTCCTCATCGTTAGGAAAGAGATCGTCCAGAGAGTCCTTCGGCGGCTCACCGTCCTTCTCCTCCTGAACACACACACACACACACAGAGAGAGAGGGATGAGAGATGCTAGTTTACAATAGTTTGTTGTCAGTCCATGTTAACTAATTCATTTAAAGAATGTAAACAAATGGGATGCTATTATACATTTCCACCGAAACAAACAGCATGACACGACTCTCTGCTCACTGAGAGTCACTGCAAGCTTGTGTGTGTGTGTGTGTGTGTGTGAGAGTGTCAGAGGATCTCACCGAAGGAGACACGTCCTCGTCGTACTTCTTGAGCTGGTTCATGAACTCCAGGTGCTTCTTCTCCTCCTCCAGCTGGGCCACGCTCTGCTCGCTCTTCTGCAGCTTCTGCTGGGTGTTGGCCAGCTCGTCTCGAAGCCACTGGTTCTCCTGACAGAGACGCCGCACCTGAGCCCGCAGCTTCTGCTTCTCAGACTCCACCGCGTTCAGATGATTGGACAGAGCCATCATCACCTGCACACACACAGGGTCACGTGACTGCGGGTCACTCCCGTCTCGACAGGAAGCAACACCCTCCGACGTGTCTGAGAGAATATAGAGTCAGCAGCCCATTCAAGCGTTAAAGGCCGTGAACCAGCTATAAGGAGAACTACAACACTAACACCAACCTTGATTTGACCCAAACTACTCTACTAGACTTGTAATGACTTCCCATGAAGCTGTGCAAACGACATCACTGAGAAGAAAAGTAGTGGATACATTTCAAATGAGTGATTTACATATTATCCTTAATTAAATGACAATTTCTATGAATACATGTTTGTTGGTTGTACTTTATCAGCTTCAGAAGAGGGCTGTGAAATCAAATAACTCCCATCAATCCCGTCCAAAGCCTACATAATATGATAAAAATCGTTAGGATATTAAATAAAGACTCTACTGTAAATATGTCAAAACTTCATTTCTGATTAATAACAAGAACTTCATGTGAACAACTTTAAAGGAGCTTTTCTCAATATTCAGTTGTTTCTGCTCCTCAGATTCAGGTTTTCAGACAGATACAGTCCTCTCCTAACGAAGCAGACATCAGTCTCTTGACCTCTGACCCCGCGCCTCACCTGAGCCTCGCCCAGCCCCAGCTCGATCATCTCCACAGACTTGCGCAGCAGACTGGACTTCTCATGGACCACGCTGGCCTCCTCGTCCTTCTTTAGGCACTTGATGGTCTCCAGGAGGCTGTGCAGGATGGAGTTGTGCTCGTTCTTCAGCGCCTCCAGGCCCTGGATCACCAGCTTAGTGTTAGAGATGATCTCCTCCTGCGTCAGCTTCTCCAGCTTCTCCTCACGAGGGTACACCATCGTGGACATGATGACAGCGCCTGGGAGCACAGACAGATCAGATCAGCTTCATCTCCATTCTTTGTCACGCTGGTTTTAGAATGATCTCCCTGTTATAAAGACAAGCCTTTCAAGGCAACAATATAGAAAAGCCTGGCAAGTAATGACACAACGAAACTGACTGATGGAGAATCAAGCAAAGCCGAGCTGTTCATCCAGAAATATGACTGCAGTTACTCTGACGCTTGATGAAAATCACTCTAGATTAAGAGCATCTCTTGAGGAGGTCATTCAGAGAGCCTCGCTCCGTCTCAAGCCCTACTGAGACTCAGATCATGTAATCACTGTTATCATGATTAACAACAGGAAGACCACTTTCTCAAACACACACACACACAACAGTGATGATGAAATTCCTCCAGATCAGAGTCACGCACAGGAAACTGTCACCTGGCAACAGAACACACGACTGAACTGAGCCCGGCGATGGCCCACACCCATCTGAACACTGTGTGTGTGTGTGTGTGTGTGTGTGTGCGCGAGTCAGCATGATCAGCCCTACCCTCACAGACAGACAGAGACGGGTGGGGGAGGATGAAGACACTCCTCTACACACACACACACACACACAGAGTGACAGCTGCCGTCACATGACCACAAACGACCCTGGCTCATCACTGCACACACTCCCACAGGACCTGAGTGAGACACATCAGTGCTGGGCTTGTACTGAGAGAAGCAGATGTTCAGACCAGCTTCCAGCCAGACACATCTCAACTTGTTCAGAAACACAACCATAAAGGAATCAGACACAAACGCAAACACTGCTTCTCATGTTCACAGGAGGCTGAGATCTTCCACTGGAGAAGAAGACACGCAACACTCCCTCCTTCCAGTTTTGATCATCCACTTTTACATGGTGTTTGAACACAACCACCCCACAATGATAAAACACACACACACTCCTCATGTTTTAATCTCTATTAAACCAATTCAGTCTCTGTTTGATTCTCTGAGCTGCTACTTAGGCCCCGCCCCCAGCATCTGACTGACATCTCTGCGCTACGTGAACATCAATATATACACGTTATATTTTAGGATCAGACGTGCCGACTCCTGCATCTCTCTCACACACTGCAGTGACCTCTGACCCCACCCTCCCCCTCAGGTCACACCCCTCCTGCATTAGCAGAACACACACACACACACACACAGAGCAGGTTCACTCGGCTGCTGTCACTTTAAGACCGCACACACTGACTCTTTGCTCTGTATCATGATCTAAACGTGAAGCTGATCGGAGACTCTGAAGGCACTGGAAGCTCAGTACTGAGATCAGCTCCTCCCTCCTGACGCCCGGAGAGAGGTTTCTAACACACTCGGACTGCTGCTGGACTACAGTTTGATCATCAAGAGCTTTATTCATTCACCGACCTCCACGCCTCATGCCCAGAACACTCCCTCAGAACCACAGACAAACTGCTTCTGTTCACACACACACACACACACACACACACACAGTGACTCATAACAGAGAAAGATTACAGTAGCAGAGACAGTGAGGAACACACACACACAGAACCGGAGCGACAGGTCAGACAGGTATCACACACACAGTCAAGCAAACTACATGCAGTACTCATACGTCCTAATAACCTTCTCCCTGCTAAAACAACAGCAGGTGCTGGTTAGGTATGTCCTGATACTGGGATGCTGGTCCTTTGCTGGTCATGCTAGTTAAGACGGTCACATGCTGACAAAGAACCATCATAAACCAGCAAGAACCAGCATCAGAACATACCTAACCATATGCTGTTTTCGGCAGGGTCTGCCTTTAGTTTAAAATGACAGAATAATGTGTGTATGTAGATTATTTTTTAAATTGATCTTATATATCTATATATATATATATGTTTTTTTGTTATATATATATAGACAGCTGAGACCTCACACACACACACACACACCCTTAACAGTACACATCCCCTGAGTGTCTGAACAGAACCCTATGTATGTAGTGAACAGAAACAGCTGCAGCAGAGTTAGTAGTCTAGATAGACAGCACAACGCGTGTTTTTAGTGTCTCAGGATCACCAATGCGGTCTAGATGTGAATGACACTGTATTATGAGTGTGTGCGGCTCATGAATGCGACACACACACACACACACACACACAGAGAGAGAGAGAGACAGAAAGAACGCGCGTTAACAGTAAACACACGCGTGGAGCAGAACACACACAGACGCGCGCGCGGGCGCGGGAGAAACACAGACCTCGCACCTGGAAGTGTTGCTTTTATCAGGATCCGCTCGGCGCCCCTTTAATTCCAAGATGTCCACTGTGGATGTGACACTGCGCATGCGCACACGCACCGACGCGTCGGTAGAAATGACGTAACTCTCCAGGCGGCGGTTGGCAGATGGGCGTGGCTTTCATTCCTTACAAAAAACCGCATCAGAGATTCTGTGACCAAGACAACTGTAGAAACTTATATATCTATATATGTACACGTGCATGTCTTTTATTTCGTTTTTTTTTTTTTTAAACCTATTAATATTGTTGCTTTGATCAATAATAATAATAACTCTATAAAATACAAATATAAATGACCATTTCAGTATTTTTTATTACTAAATTATAATTATTATTATTATTTCTGCAACAGAATAAAAAACCTTGAAATTTGTGATTTTTTTTTTACAAAATCTCATTTGGACTTTTAACACACACACACGCGCGCGCGACTTATATAAAATTCCTGGAACATTTGTTTTCTGGAATGTTTTATTTGGACACTCATGAGGTTTTTTTGATGTTGCTACTTGTTTCAGAATGATTATAGAACAATGTCTGCAGCATTATAAAATAGAAAGTAATCTTAACGTTCCAATTAACAAAGAGAGTTTGAGAACATCTTAAATACTGGATGTTTTTAACATTAAGAGAACGTTCCGTGATTGGCGGAGCTGACCGGCAGGGGGCGGTGCGAGTGTGACGTCATCCGAACGCGACTCACGGCGTGTGGCTGAAGGACAGACAGCGAGGGTTCGCATCAATGTTTTGAGTGAACGACCATAAACATCGCGGTGAGTGATCGCACGACTGTTTATATCAGTTATTGAGCAGCGATCGATCAGGTATACTGCAGATTATTCCGCTCTCTTCTCCATAAAGCCGGTTTAATAAGGTGTGATGCCGGGAGTGCTGCAGGGACAGCTGGTTTACAGATGACTCGCTTTATCAGTCCCTCTCTGTATTTTAGTGAGTTTGATGATGAGCGTCAGTCTGCTGTCATGCGCACTGCGGGCTCTGTCTGTGGGCTCCTCTCAGGTGAGATCTTCATCATCCTCTTCATCAGCTCTCACCTGACACGACTTCACCTGATCGTTTATTCCGTGTCGGCAGGTCGCCGGTGTTCCGGTCGCTTCCGCCGTTCTGACCGGAAGTCGCGGCTTCATGACGAGTGCGTGTGACCGACAGAACCGGACCCTGTGGAAACAGAGGGAGAAATACACCGTGAGACCGATCGGCATGAAGAAGACCGGAGGACGAGACTTCACTGGTCAGACTCTGTCCTTCAGCTCGTCTTAAAGAAACAGTTCAGACAAAAATAAGCGTGTTCACCCTCAAGAGATCTGGAAGAGAAATCTGTCTCAGTAATGGATGTGAACGGGTGCCGTCAGTATGAGAGTTTTGTCTGGTCGTTATACAGAGTGGTCAGTAAGCTGTGTGTGTTGCTCTTCAGGTAGGATCGCCACACACGGGATCGGCGGTGGACACAAGCAGCGCTATCGTATGATCGACTTCCAGCGACTGCGCTATGAGCCCGGTAAAGAGGACCAGCCCTTCAAGGAGAAGGTCATCGAGGTCAGATACGACCCCTGCAGGTCAGTGATTGCCCTGCGGTCAGACGAGCTCTGGCTCCGCTCCTCACCGGTGTCTTCTCCTCTCTCAGATCGGCTGATATCGCTCTGGTGGCCGGAGGAAGCCGCAAGCGCTGGATCATCGCCACAGAGAACATGGAAGCGGGAGACCTGATCCAGACGTCCAGCGTGATCGGACGCATGGCTGTCCTGGCCAAAGAGGGAGACTCCCACCCGGTGGGCGCTCTTCCCATCGGGACACTGGTCAATAACCTGGAGCTGTATCCTGGGAAGGGAGCGCAGTACATCCGCGCAGCAGGTGCGTCTCTGACTCTGTAAATGCTCTCCGTTTATTGAGGCTGTGTTGTGCTGGGGTCTATGGACGCTGGAGTCCTTCTCTGAATAAATGCAGAAGGTTATGACGACACGCTTTCTCAGAATTGAGAGAGATAAGGTCCAGGAAAGGTTCTTTCCACTCAGTATTGGAGAACTGTGTCCGTTTTCAGGAACGTGTGGAGTATTGCTGCGTAAGGTCAACGGCACCGCCATCGTCCAGCTCCCGTCCAAACACCAGATCCAGGTCAGAGTCCACCACACCTAGCTGAGTGTTGTGCTAGTCATATTCTTCTCTCTGATTAAGACTTACCGAGCTTCTTCACGCAGAGTAGAGCAGGGCTCTCTGGAGCTCAGAGCACAGGTGTATCTGGAGAAATACACATTTACAAATATCGCACTGATTGTGTACCGGGGTCAAACACCCCCGCAGTGACCGTGTTAAAGTAGCCTAACCCTGATCACATACCTGCCGTGTTTCGGAGCTAGATTGAAAGCGTGTGAATCCTGTCCTCAGGTGCTGGGGACGTGTATGGTGACGGTCGGCAGAGTGTCTAACGTGGATCACAACAAGCATAAGATCGGGAAGGCGGGCAAGAACCGCTGGCTGGGCATCAGACCGTCCAGTGGCCTGTGGCAGAGGAAGGGAGGCTGGGCCGGACGCAAGATCAAACCACTGCCGCCCATGAAGAGCTTCGTCAACCTCCCGTCAGCGGCCGCCAAGTGCTGAAGGACACGTCCAGCTCCAGAGTCCCCCGCACGCGTCAGAGAAAGCCCTTGGACGTAAATCATCAGGAACTTGTATTTTAGAAGTGGACCGATTCTTTCATGAAACGCTCATCGCTGTAATAAAGCCATCATGATCTCAACATGAGGATGAGTCCTTTATTAAACACACCTGCATGTGGAAGCCCGACAGAAGCAGCGCTATAAAATAAGATACAGCATTAAAAAGTGTCACACGGTTTCAAAACGAGGTTCTGTGCACAGCTGCTGCGGTCAGCAGAGGACTATTACTGCAGGGTTCTGAGAGTGACCAGTGCTGGGGCTAACACAACCAGATTGCTTAGTACAGCTTTTCATTCACTTCCTCTGCCTCTCATGCGCTGACTGACAGCTCTGGGCTTGTGTGTGAACATGATCTTACTGTAGTTCTGCACTAAACATCTAAACATCAACAGAGTTACTCAAAAAACAGCAACAGTACTTTACATCCATGAGACAGATTCACTTCACTGTTCGAGCTTCTTATATTAAAAACACAAGCCACATTACTTTCATAAAGTAACAAACGTATCATGATTAGTATTTGAGAGAGTAGCAGTAACGTTCCCCAGCACCAGGGTCACACACCGATACTTCAGACAGGGAGAGAAAGACTCCTGACCCTGGAGAAATGGACAACACCACACTGTACGGGTCAGAATTATACATATTTTTATATCATTAGGGTTATTAAAGAGCATGTTCCATGAAGATATTTTGTGCATTTCCTACCATAAATATATCGAAACGTAATTTCCGATTAGTGATAAGTGCTTGATCTGATGATTTTCCCAATATTCAGATGTGTGTGCTCCTCAGATTCAGATCTTCTAATAGCTGTGTCTCAGTCCTCTCCTCACTAGCCACACAGCAGTGGAGAGATGATTCATTCTCATAGATCTCTCTCTTTTGTTTTGTTTTTAACTGGCTGGTTTTGTGCTCCGTAAGCTGTGAGCGCAAGGAAGACATTCTGAAGAACACAGTGACATTCCTCAGAATATCTTCTCACAGAAGAAAGTCACATGTGTGAAGAACATGAGAATAAATGATGTGTTTGGGTCTCTGAATCAAAGCGCTGGAGTCGATGTGCTGGTTCCTCTTCCTGTAGTGCAGGTGTAACTCCGGAGCTCTCTGTTTTTGGCATTGTGAGTGGAGGAGAACACACTCTAACCATCTCAATACATTCATCACTACATATGAGACGCCGTTAAAACAATCACTGATAAACACATGACACAACACACACTCGGTCCAGCTTCACTGAACACTGAGTCTCCTCAGGTCCAGGGGGTCTGCAGGTCCTCTCTCACTCCATCGCAGCAGAACGTCTCATTCATGAAGCCGTGGCAGCTCAAGGATGAATTAACTGCTTGATCTCCAATACAAGCATATAATAACAAAATGACATATATACACATATTATGTCTGGCATTAATTTAGTGATCAAACCTAACGCTTTATGAAATCTGGCTAATATTTAAACGGTTCTACATTTTTGGGGGTCTAAAGAGGTTCTTTAAGAGTCTTGAGATGTTTTTACTGGAAAACAAGACACTGTGATCAGGTAAAGTTAATTTTAATGAATTAAAGAGAGTAATGATCTGTTGTGTTTTTAATCTTTAAAGCATATTAACACTGAGAAACCATAACCACTTCCTGTGCTTCATTCAGGTAATTGCTCATGTTTTCTTGACTTAAGGTCATTAAACACAGAGTCTGGAATTTTCATCTTAAAAATAGACTCAACCTCACGTTGTGCCCCCGAAAAAATCCCTTTCAGGTTTGATTTTCTGTGAATGAATATGAAAAGATGCATAGGAGACTTTCAGCCTCGGTGTCCCAGGAGCTTTAGTCTAAACGTCCTTCACTGACCTGCAGAGACCCTGTGAGCGTGCTCAGGACTCAATATGGCTTATCAACACAAAACATTCCCTCACAGCCTCACGATCATTATGACGTCATGTGACAGGAAGTCTCGGAGCTCTCCTGCAGTGTGTGCTTTGAAAGGCAGGTTTAGTTTACATCAGGTTCACTGCGTAATGACAAAAATACTCTTTACATTTAGGTTAAAAAATCCATTGAATTCACAGCAAAATGCCTCGACGCGGCCTGTTCCGTGTCCGTCCCATCATGCACCTCACCATATTCTAGACAGGATTTCACAGAAATTATAAAGTAGCAAAATCAACAGAAAGTGCTTTGCGTTTGCCGTCCATCGTCATTCAGTTCATCACCACCTAAAAATATATCTGACTGACTGCATCTGTGTTCTTAGAAAAGATGAGCTGAAAAACCAAAACACGCTGATATTAACCAACGAGGCAGTCAGGTTTCCATGGGAAACTCCTCACTGGACCCCAGGGGAGGAAAAAATAAATACACCTCCATTATAGTGCTGGGTTTTTGTGCATCTATACTAACAATAATTCTTTAGAACTTCTTAAGATGAGCATAATATCATCTAAGTGTACACAACTACTTCAGGACGCCGTGAATATGATGTGCTTCTAACACACTCTCTGTGAGCAAACTCTATCTAGTCAGCACTTGTAGTACACTTGAGCCATCTTTCATACACTAGTGTATACTCAAGTGTACTACAGGTAGGGTTGCCCTCGACTAAGATTCTTCTGGTTGACTAGTAGTTGTTTATTTGAAGCATTAGTTGACTAATGGCACGTTTATTAATACCATATTCATGGTGTCTTAACACAGCACACTTAGTTGATCTTAAGAAGTACTGAAGACTCATTTTCAGTATGAAGTACAGAACAGAGCACTGATAGTAGATGATGTAAGCGCTGTGTTTCTGTCCCGGGTGTCACACGGATTTGTTGTACCCGAACACACCAACCGGGAAGTGCTTGACGTGAGTCGGCCACTGAGCCGCCAGCTGGAAGAACTTCACATCGTTCCACTCCACGCCGTCAATGGACACTGAAACACAGAGACAAACAGATGATTCACTACTGATTCACTGAGTCTGATTCACTGTGCGTGTGTGAATCATCACCTCTCAGCATGGTGTGTTGGTGTTTAGCTGTACAGATGAGGCGGCTGATGCCATCGATCACCTGACTCTTAGCATCCACATCCTTCTCCTTCGGCTTCTTACTCAGAAAAATCACTGCAAGACACACAAGAACACACTGAGGTCTGTGTGGTAGCTACAGGACCTGAGAGAACATGTGTGTTAGACCCTATTCCAGCTAAACTATTAAAAGAGCTGCTTCCAGAAGTCATAGATCCTCTTCTGTCTATTATTAATTCATCATTG
>JAUYWG010000047.1:24073669-24085372 GCA_034779775.1 Enteromius afrohamiltoni
TGACCTGCTTCTATCATCTGATCGTGGTTGTACCTCATTATTAGTGTTGTTGGATCTCAGTGCTGCGTTCGACACTACTGACCACAACATTCTCTTGAATAGATTATCTTAACCCTGCTGAAAAAACAGCATATGCTGGTCAGGTATGTTCAGATGATGGGAAGCTGGTCCTTTATGAGTTTTCTATTGATTCCCAGTAGAACCAATAAACTCAGCTAAATCATTCTAGAGTAGATTATTTTCTTGATAACAAGCAAAGTATGTTTACGTATTTGTTTAAAAACACAAACTCCTTCTCCTCCAGCAGGAGGTGCTTTAAGCAGAGAAACGAGGGGTTTCCAGTGACGGCTGTAGACGCAGCAGCTCTGAGCTTACAAACTCTGCGTTATACCAGGAGGACATGAACATTTACTAAAGACCGTCCACACACAGTTCGCGTGATCACAAAGTAAAAGTAATAAACAAGTGCGAACTCAAACGCTATTTCGATACTTAAAGGTGCTCTATGCTCTTGCAAGCACTAGGGGTACAGGATGTACACCAAAACAAAAACAAACTTCAGCCAGCCAATCGGCACGAAGAGGTGGTGTTTAACGTGCATTAAACCAGTTCTTCAATCTGTACTGTTAAGAGCGCTATATAAATAAAAGTGACTGAAACACCACCTCTTCTTGCCAAGTTCAAGTTTGTTTTTGTTGTGGTGCCCATATTGTTAGTTTGGGTACTGCAGCCTCCGTGTGGTTTTTTCCCAGTGTATTCAGAGGCAGACAGCAAGACGATCGAAGGGTGAAGCATACGGCTTGAGATACAAATGAAATAGAGCTAACATCCTGCAACATCACGTAGAGCATCTTCAACATAACTGACAGTGGCTCCCCGATGCCTGAAAATTACATAATTACCATTACAAATATATTTGTGAAAGAATGCAGAAGCATTTAAATATATTGTTCCTCCCTGCAGCCCGCCGGGCAGGGCTGAGATGGAGTTTGGTAGCCCGACCGGAAGACACAATCGCCCCGGGATGATTTTGCGAGCCCTGCTGTGGAAATATTTAGTCTCTCCTCAGAATAGAGGGCTGATGTTCTTCCTCTGGTGTTTTGTTCAGAGTTTAGTGGCTGATGGTTATTTTTAGTCTTGGATTTTTAGTCTCATGCTCTGCTGTTGTTTATGGATCGGGGGGTCAGACGGGGGTCTCATGGTTCAGTTCCTGTTATAGAACATCCCTCGCTCTGTTTGTCCTTCTTTTCATCTGTTTTCTTTCTCATCATTCAGACACACACACACACTAATGTTCTTTCCACTGGCGTGTTGCCCAGGTTGTGTTATTGGTTTCCCTGCCGCCCATGTATGTCACTGAATGATGCCGAGCTAAAAATACATCACGCTTCATCCAGAATTCAGCCGAAACGAGACTTCAGGACGTCAGGGGAAGAGTGTGTGTGTGTGTGTGTGCGCACTTGTACAGCTATCTTTGCATCAGTGTGATAATGTTTATGTGATTGTGCGAGAGTGTGATTTCAGTATGTGATTGTGTGTGTGTGTGTGTGTGTGTGTAATCTGACTGAATGTTCTTCTGGTTTCCACTCAGATCTTCCCGGACCCCTCAGACTTCGAGCGCTGCTGTAAGCTGAAGGACCGGCTGCCGTCGATTGTTGTGGAGCCGACGGAGGGCGAGGTGGAGAGCGGGGAGCTGCGCTGGCCTCCCGAGGAGTTCCTGGTGAGCGAGGAAGAGGAGGACGAGGAGGAGTGTGATGGAAACCTGCAGAACGGACAGATGCAGAGCTCTCAGCGCTAGAGAGGATCGACTGACATGAGTCACACACATATAATAGACAATCACACCAGCACATACAGAACAACTGATCCACTGACATCCGCTCCCTCGGACTTCATTTCCACCTCTCCGTGTGTGTGTGTGTGTGTGTGTGTGTGTGAGGACGATGCACATGCTCAGTGTGTGTCATTATAATGACGGTGGGAGTCTGTCCTGCACTCATTCTTGTTATGTACATGCTTTTCTGAGCACCACCGATCTTCCTGACCATATGCTATTAGTGTTGTTTGTGGATTTGACTGTAAATATTCTGTAGACGAACAAGATGTCTTTAGTGTGTCCGTCTGATCACTCCTGTCATCTGTAGAAGGTCTTCCTGGATTTGTTGAGCTGTCCGTGTCTCGTGTTCTTCTGGATCCTGTGTCTGTGTGTCCGTATGCCGTGTGTGTATATATATATACATCTACATATATAAATATAGATATAAAAGCATATAAATATATATATATATGTATATATGTGTAGATGTAGATGTGAGTGTTTATGTTGTGGGTCTGTCACAGAATCACTTCCTGTCTGTGCAGAGCGTTTGTTCATCTGTAAAGACTCAGGGAGTTTGCTCTTATTTTGTATGTACACCGCTTCCTCTCTGACTGACAGAGGCTGTAAATAAACCGTTTGAAAGTGCTTTACAAAACACTGCTTCCCCAGACTCTCTGTGTGTTCCAAACATGAAGAAAACTGAATGAGAGCGAGTGTGTACCCAGAAATGAGTCTCACAGAAAACGTCCTTGTTTAAGCGTTATAAAAATGAACTAAAGCAAGTGTGGCAATGCAGTTAGGGTTAGTTTGCAGTGTATGTGTGTGTTGTGAGTATACCGGATCTCTAAGAGTGTGAAGCGGTGTGTTTTTATCCTGGTTTGTTTCTCTCTCCATGCGACTCCGCACAAAGGCTTTAAACGTGTTGTGACTTCCTGCAGTGAATCTGTGTGTGTGTGTGTGCGCGCGCTGTATTTAGTTTTGCTAACCACATGTTGGTTTCCTGTCTTCATAGGCTCACCTCGAAACTAGCACACTTCCTCTCACCAGATCAGAAACACTGCTCTGAGCCTTGCAGTTGGCTTTAATTATCAATTTATAGTCCGTTTTCAAAAAGCTTTATATTTTTACAATATTAGCAATATGCATATGTAATATTTGTCCATGTCACCCGCACCCAGATACACCTGCTCTTGTGCAGGAAGGTCTGATCTAAAGCGTTTCATCTGGAACACTACAGATCGTGCTTCCATAGGTTTTCATTAGGGTAGAGCCCAGTGCATTATGGGTGTTAAAGTTCCCTGACTCTTAAGCAAAACATAGCCCTTTTCTCAAATCGTGTAACACGGATGATTTATTTTTAATTCGAAGCCCGGCAGTGAATGAGCTCCACTGTCGGTGTTTTCAAGCTCTCTCACATTCATTCAAGCTCTTCCTGTAATGACTCTGGCTTATCTCTCGCTCTAGATCGTCTAGCTCTGACTGTAGTGTGGTGTGACAGCGTCTGCTGAATGAATGGGTGTTAATAGTGCATGTGTGCAAACACTGTCGCTGGATGTTCATGTAATCAGATTTGTTTTTCACATCAGATCACCAACCGTAAGATTATCTTGTGAGGAGCTGTGAGTGTCACCTACAGAGATCAGAGCAGTGGGCTGGACAAGGTATTTTAAAGTGAATTGTTTTGGAGGTTTCTTCTCTTTCAGGTTTGACAGCAGGTTGTAGTTGATGGGTGAGTTCAGACGTGAGCTCGGTCGGTGTGTGTGTGTGTCGGATGCACACTGACTTCCAGAGTCTCAAACAATGAGGACCATCATTCCTGCTTACACTTCCTGGAAATGAGCCGCCGGCACTGATGTCATACAGTGGACGGAATGTCACGGGTCACCAGCTGTGAGGTCACAGGGTCAGAGGTCAGGACAGGTGTCCTTTATATCAGAGCTGTGTATGTATGTTAAGAAATAACTTAAAGAAGATGAAAAGAATGCTTTTACATTACAAGACCCATTATCCTGACATCAGATTCCAAACCTGAGGAGAGATTCACTTCTGAGAATCACTGTGTGTGTGTGTGTGTGTGTGTGTTAACGGTTGTCCGGGTCACTGATATCTGTTCCGTCTCATTCTTGAAATTCTTTCCAGTGGAAACAATTTGGCACTGATGCTTGTCTGTCAGCACGTCTGAACACACACACACACACACACACACACACACACATTAGTGAGCTCATCTCATAGACATGCTTTGTTTTTCTTTTTAATGATATTTAACCTATTAACGACCTCTGAGCCCTAAAGAGACCCTCACAGAGAGCACTAGATTCAAATACAAACCTGACTGACCCACTGACTAGTCACTGTACATTTGGACCTCACACACACACACACACACACACACATGCTCTGAGTCTCTCTGTTCTTTTTCCCAGCAGCTCATTTGAGTGACACTGGTTATGTAACACACACACACACACACACACTCACAGTGTATCAGAACTCGTACTGTACACGCTCAGATGCATTACTCTGTGTGTGTGTGTGTGTGTTCAGTGTGCGTAAAGGAAAGTCTCTATTCCCAAAAGAACACTGAGAAAACGGCTGATTATTTTTACTTTTTCTTTGGTCTGAACATGCGGCTCAGCGGCAGGAGACTGAGACACCACACTGCAAACATGACTTAGAAAGACAGTTCAGTGCTACAGAAACACACGATGGTGTTAACTCATGTTCTGCTGTGTGTTTGACTCCACGTGATAAAACACACAACGAAACGCTCCGAGCTCCAGCGTCTGCAGCTCCAGGCCTCACGCTGCTGATTTGTGTCTAATGAGGCATCCTCGTCACACACACTCTCTCTCTCTCTTTCTAACACACACGTCCTCCAGCTCTGAGAGGATGTGAGGTGAGGACTGGCTGTATTTGTTAAGCTGTGTGTGTTTTCTCTGCTGGTGAATGGAGTGCAGTGATCAGAGTTTGTTACACAGGCACTATAGAGATTAAGTGTGCTGTCATTTATTAAACCCATGCTGTCAGCACAGCAGACTCTACACAAATATCACTTATTCATGCCAGCTTTTCTATAGCATGAGGAACAAAAATGGAAGAGCACACAGACAGAGCAAATGCATGACACTCAGAGGCTAGAGGTCAAAACCCTCTCCTCTTCTCTAGAGAGGTCTGGCTGGAGAGTTCAGATCCCCCCCACCCCCTGCTGGACGAAGATGGAACTATACCAAACCATTCAGAAAAACCCTAGCTAGATAGCTTGAGAGTCTATCTATCTATAGCCTGTTGCAGTAACCGCTACGATGTGCTTCTAGTTCATTAATAGATGTATGAATAATAACATTTTCACTCTCTATTAACTTGATATCAATTATAAAATATACAGATTTACATTAAAAAACACACATTTAGCGTCTTTAAAGGGGCTTAGCAGTTCGGAAGTTGTCTGTGATTGGTCAAATGAGCGCCCGACGGGGCGGGGCTTATGAGTTCGCAAGCTGTCAGTGATTGGTCAGGCGAGCGTCGTGTCGTCAGAGGCGGAAGTTCAGAGGTTAGGTAGGATAATGACGGATTCCAGTGTAAACAGTGAGTTCGCTTCGTGTTGTGTGTGTCGCGCTCGATCTGAGGGGAAGTAGCCTCTGCTGTAGCGCTTTTACTCCACGGAAGATGCTCGGATGTCGTCGCCGCTGATCTTTACAGTCACTCCTGCGAACGAGAAGCGCTGAAGTGAGTAAATAACGACACACACGGTCAGAAGATTCACATCACCCCAGGAACTGATCTCTTCATTATCTGCTCTGATGCTGAACACTGCTGTATAACCCTCCACAGCATCCCATAATGCTCCAGAACGCTTCATCTGCTGCTGCCAGTGTTCTTCATTCAAACCCCAGCTGCAGCTGTCATGTCTCCTCTGAGATGCTTCCGGTGCACTCGCAGAGTACTTCAGATCGTGTGTATTTAACAAAGAAGCTGTGCTTGCAGAGAGACACACTTGTTATAATGCAGGCTCTTAAAAGTCTTAATTAGGATTTCAGGCAGGAAGACCAGAATTGGGATATGGCTGAATGTGACGATTAAACTTCAAACGACTATGATTTCATAAATAATCAGTTAAGACGAATTAAACTGATTCACCATGTTTAAGATATAAAGGCAGACGTATAGCCTATATTTATAACCTTTCATTAAGTTAATATCCCACGAAGAGTGCGGTTTTTTCTCATGATCGCAAATGATTTTATGAAACAGTTCGATAAACAGGAAGTTAATATTAACAGCCTTTCGCCTGAGATAGCCCATTTCTTGCTTTTGCTCTATTTCTTCAACAGAAGTAGTCCTAAACACAGTGAATGAATCAGTGTTTAAAAGATTCGGTTCAGTTAGAACGACTCGCTCATGAACAGTGGCGTGCTGCCTCCTGCTGGAGCCTTTCACTTACATTTACAGTAAAAATAGAAGGTTCAAACGTCAGTTTTCAACGTTTGAAATATCAAAGCATTATTTTATAATCTTTAAGATATCAGCACAATAACACACTCCGCAAAATATTAACTATTGTTAAACAAAATCCCAGAAAATGTCAAGATATATTTGTCGTCAGTAACATGCAGCCCTAATTCATTTCATTTCATGATTATAATTTTTTTATTATTGTTTAATTCAATATTATAATGAATACTTCGGCCACTTATACTTTTCTGGTAACTGGTGTCTGAATTGTAAATTATGCATTTTACAGTCATTTCTCAGTTTAATATGGTTCTCATACAGTATTCAAGGTCTTAAAAAAGTCTTACATTTTAGCCTTAAATCCTCACCTTAGATGCTTTAATTAAAGTGCATTTTAATGATCTTTTGTCATGCTTTAAGATGTGCACGTAATTTGATGTAGACTAGCGTCCGGACAGCACACGTATGAAGAGACTTAGTTTTGTGATTGTGAGTAAGTGCAGTGTCCGGTGAGTGTAAGTTAACACTGGTGTGTGTGTGTGTGTGTGTGTGTGTGTGTGTTGCGCTGTACAGCAGAGGGAGACGATAATACTACGATATTCATTAAAAAGCAGATCAGGGAGACGATCAAAAACCGTATTGCACACCCCAGGATATAGACTGGTCTGCATCTCAAGGCAAAACCAAGGCGCTGCTGACATGTTTTAAGATCAGTCAGAGTTTCGATCTGTTAGTCCAGCACTAGGCGTGGCGTGTGGCCAGGTATGGGTTTATTTGTCTAATATACATTTCTATGTAACTGAATTTTAAAAAACTGTGACCAGTCTGAAAGAAAGATTCAGCGGACTAACTTTTATTTTACGAGTGTACAGCTTCATCGTAATAAACGCTGTCAGTGTTTTTCTATCTCAGGTTATAATTACCTCTACCCAGTACTGTCCTCCTTATCTCCGTCAGTGACGGCTGTAAAGCAGCTGCAGCAGATAGTGTGCGGTCACTGAGGGCAGCGTCAGTGAAGCTCTAGCGGCATGATACCTTCCTCTGTCCAATCATTAATCAACATCTCTGCATGAGAAACTAATTAACCGCGGTCTGACGATGCTGTGGAAAAAGAGATGAGTGAGTTCATGTGAAGACGTGTGTGAATGAACACGGGCCGGGCCGAAGTCTGCTTTCCTTCGTTCGCTCCTCGGATCAATATCTGTCTAGATCAAGGAAAACCAGCACAGGAGGATGTTTCAGGAGCCGTCAGAGTAATGTGTTTGACGTAATGTAGCGTTAAAAGAGCTTGTAAAGGAGGAGGATTTAGTCTGGTGTTCACTGTGTGTTATAAATAATCATACTCCTGTGTGTGTGTGTGTTTCAGGGCGGGGCGATGCTGTCCGTCAGGGGTCTATGTTTCCTCCTCACTCTGTTCCTGGGCAGTTTCTTCGGGAGTGTGTTCATGCTGGGTCCGGTCCTGCCGCTCATGCTGCTGTCTCCTGTCTGGTACCGCTGGCTCACTGACCGCATCGTGGCGACCTGGCTCACCCTACCGGTGGTACGCCGCTCGGCATCATGGGACACGGCTTCAGCATTAACCGCCAGAGCCGTGATTCACAAACACTCATCGGCCACTGACACTAAAACACCAGTGACTTTAGTTACTCAGGAACATTAATAGAAACAAATAAATAAATTCTGCCTAGGTAGTATTTTTAAGGCAATAATTAATTATTTAGTGTAATTAAAACAGGATACGAATGAAATGAAAATGACAAACGTGCAAAACTTTAGAAGTTATTTTATAATTATATCAAATAAAAATGAATTCAAAGAAACTGCAGTAATATTTCACTAAATCTTAATAATAATAAAACGGATGCAGCTTCTCACCAAGAATATAGCTGTGGCATCTGACCAAATTATCAACCAACAAACAAGTCCAGCAGAGATTAATATTGCTATAGTTTAACAACATATCTGTTTATTACAGGGATAGTTCGCCTGAAACGGCTGTCAAATAATAAATCAAGATTAATATCTTCCACAGTAAACATATAAATACATTTCATATGTAAACATAACCTGAAATTTTTCTGAAATAAATATGTATGCGTGTGTTTAGATAGATACACAATACGCACACACTTATATTATGTAAACACAGTTTAATTGGGATGATTCTGCCACCCTCGTGTCGTTCCAAACCCTTCGTTCATCTTCAGAACACAAATGAAGATGTTTCTGAGGAAATCCAAGAGCTGTCTGACCCTCCAGAGACAGCAGCACAGCTGAAGTGACTCTTCTCCCAGTGTTACTGTGAAGAGGAGCACGTTACTACCTTTGAGTTGTGTTGCTGTCTATGGAGGGTCGGAGAGCTCTCGAATTTCATCAGAAATATCAGAAGATAAACCAAGGACATCACGAGGGTGAGATATTAAGGACAGAATTACAATATCTGGGGGAACTAACTGTGTGTGTGTGTGTGTGTGTCTGCAGGCGCTGCTGGAGCTGGTGTTCGGGGTGAAGGTGGTGATCACGGGCGACGGCTTCGTTCCGGGTGAGCGCAGCGTCATCATCATGAATCACCGCACGCGTCTGGACTGGATGTTCCTGTGGTGCTGTCTGCTGCGCTGCAGCTATCTGCGTCTGGAGAAGATCTGCCTCAAGGTGGCGCTCAAGGCCGTGCCTGGCTTCGGTGAGTCCATCAGGTCAGTAACGGTCAAACAGCTCCGGGTGAGTGTGACGGGCGACCCTGTGTGTGTGCGCAGGCTGGGCCATGCAGGTGGCCGCCTTCATCTTCATCCGGCGGCGCTGGGAGGAAGACCGCGCTCACATGGCCAACATGCTGCAGTACTTCTGCCAGATCAAGGAGCCGCTGCAGCTGCTGCTGTTCCCCGAGGGCACCGACCTCACCGGTGAGGGACACCCTGATACACAGACACACACACACACACAGACACACCCAGACAGAGACACACACAAACACACACCCAGACACACACACAGACCCCCGAACACAGCTAGCACCAGCACCGTAACACCACTGTTACTCATCTTCAGAACACTACAGTTTTTCATTTCCATTGATTTATAGTTTGATGAAGTTGGTTCGAGATGAACTGTTTTAGAAATGTGCTTCCATAATAACTAGACAAATAAAGTTCAGTAAACACAATATAATGACAAAATGCTTTAGAAATAACTTTATAGTGTGTTGTATCATCTCATGAATATTCATTAGAACAGTTTTAATGTGTTATAATATTTACGTATTTATGGGTATAGCTTTTAACCGTAGAATAGTTTATAACACACAATCAGCATGATTGATCCACTGAAGTTATAAACGTGGTTTATTCATGTGTAAGAGTAATTAATGTCATAAAAATAGATAAAGCTTTATTGGAAAATGAAGTAAAAGTTTATCGGCTTTGATAACTGCCTTAATCTTTTAACAGCTGAGAAGATCTGTGTTTTAACACATCGATCATTCTCTCTCGACGTGTGTGTGTGTGTGTGTGTGTGACGGAGACTTCTGCAAATCAAGTTTATTTGAGCAGGGAGGGTTCCTACACCTAAACAAATGTTCTGACCCATAACACTGAAAAATCATGTTTGAAAACATTACTTCTCAGCAGATTTAGACTCATGAGCCATGATCAACACTCAAACGTCAGTGTGCTCAAATCAAGACGCCGGACTGTTTGTTCTTGAGCTTCCTCTAAATGATGAGAGAATATTAAAGTATGGCTGAGTGTGCTAGTGTCTGAAACATGGTTGAAGTGTACTGAAAGTGCTGACTAGATACATTTTAAATACACTTTTTATGCGATACTAAAAATGATTCTTGAGTATTTCTAAGTGTGCTCAACATGTATAATTTGCAGTATTTTTAGTCGAAGTAGACTTATTTTCACCTGGACTGCACTGACCTGAGCCGCTCGAGGAACCTGACAGATCCTGGTCAGACGGACATCTGCTGATTGGTCTGACCCCAATCCTGACGCTCAGTGACCGCTCAGAGCGATGTGATCTGCGTCACACAATCATCTGGAGAGTTTTTCTGTCTGATCTCTGATTTATGTTGTCTCTGTAGAAAACACTCGAGCCCGAAGCGACGAGTTCGCTGAGAAAAACGCTCTTCCCAAGTATGAGTATGTTCTTCATCCTCGCACCACCGGCTTCACCTTCATTGTCGACACATTGCGGAAAGGTCAGAGGTCATCAGCGCTCGCGTGTTCTGCATCATTAGTTCAGAAGATCGAATTAGATGTTTGCCAGAGCTCAACCTAAACTATTTGAACTAGTAGAGTATAACGCATGCAACACCTGGCTCACGGGTTTGGATCCCAGGAAATACCTGAAGTCCATTATACACAGTCGAAGCCTGTTTTTAATTGATCCGAAGTACAGCAACAGCTAGAACATTGTGTTTTCCAGTTTGTGGCAAAATAATCTGCAGTGTTCACATGTTGTTTATTACAGCATTTAATTCATTAAAATAGTTTATTTCAAGAAGTAGATTGCAAAATGCACATGCATTGTTTTTTTCTGCTGAATAAAATACTATTTTTCCCAATATATTTTATCATTGAGGATTTATTATAAGTCTAAAAATCTCGACTCGTCTCACCCCTAATGTTCAGCATCGTTCCTCCAGTCTTCAGGGTCACATGATCTTCAGAAATCATCATAATACACTGATCTACTGCTCAACACACACTTCTGTAATATTTAATATGAAATAATAACATTTCAGGATTCTTTGATGAATATAGAGCGCAAAATATCAGCTTTTGTAACTTAATACACTGCACCATTAAAAAGTTGGATTTTTTGGGAAATAAATTATGGAAATTAACACTTTTATTTAGCAAGGATGCTTTACAGTGACCAAAGATGTTTATAGGGTTACAAAAGATTTTTAGTTCAGATAAATGCTGTTCTTCTAGTTTTTTTAACATGAGCAGTAAATCAGAATGATATCTGAAGGATCATGTGACTGGAGTAATGATGCAAAACAATTCAGCTTTGAAGTGACATTAATAAAAACATTTTCAAATCAACAACAGTTATTATAAATATTACAAATATTTTTTTGCTGCACTTTGGATCAAATAAGCACGCTTGGTGAACATGAAACCTGTATTTATAATTCAAGGCGAGGCATTATAATGAGTGCATAATGTATTATAAATAACTTTAGAATCTCGTGAAAAAATTTGCTTTGAACATTTTTTAAATGTAATATCAGTTTAATATCAGTATTTTGATGATACCCTGTTGATTAGTAACTCTGCCGCTACATGTCAGCTAGTCTTCATATATATAGTAATATGCACTATATAATAAACATTACTCTTTTTTCAGCTCTTTTAACAATACAGATTGTAGCAGAGCACTGAACATTATCAAGTAGAAGAACAGAGTGATGGTAATGTATA
>JAUYWG010000047.1:24122389-24132772 GCA_034779775.1 Enteromius afrohamiltoni
AACTGACAGAGCAGCCATCAAGTGTTAGACAGTCTTCTAGATTATTACCTGTGGGTTTTTTAGGTCCGATAATTAATTCCTCTGTTTTGTCAGAATATAACAGTAAGAAGTTATTTGACATCCAGACTGAACTTTACTGAGTTGGTGTCTAAACGTACAGCAGGAATAAAAGGTCCGTAATCAAAGCTCTTGATTCGTGAACACGCAGGATATTTCGTACTGTTTTAGTATGTATTCCCGGCCCACACTGTGAGATTGAATGATTTTCAGCGTGAGCTCCAAAACATCTCTCATACCTGGCTCTCGTCCATCCGCTGTCTCTGATTCTACAAGCAGCAAAACACAATCTGATCAGCTGCCAAATGCTCAAAGACACCCGTGTGTGTTCGGTATAGCCTGGCAGACATTGGCCTTTTCTTAGCCATTTTTCTTTCAGCTTTATAATCCAGAACAAGCTTTTCCAGTTGAAGCCTTGACAAAGACCTTGAAGCTATAATATTACCCTCTTAACATGCCATCGTGTTCACAGTCGCCTGAATAGCACCGGAGTGTGAGATTTTTTTTTCCTTTCAATTAAAAAGGTTTTTTAGCATCAGGACATGCTGAAGTTTGGATGCTTTGATTGAAGATTAAAAAATGGGTCTCATTCACTCTTAATTGAGTAAGTTTTTTGTATTTTTATTAACTATTCACAAAACCGTTCTGCCTAATTTGCAACACGTGTGTATAAAACATGAGTTTGTTCCTAAACTCATTCTTCTGTTGAAATGCGGAGTCTTCTAAACGGGCATCTGCGTACACAAGGTTAGTCATTTGCATAAAACATGCCCAAACCAGCTCTTATTTTACGCTTTACCAGAAGGTACAGCAGGCACCTACTGACCCATATGAATGGGCTGATAACGACTGATAACGGCCCATTCAAATCGCGTGATAACATCCGAATCGGCTGTTTTAAATGTCTAGTTACATTTCGCACACCCTGTAAATAACATATCTGATTATATGTAGGTTTCTTTATACATGTGTATAAGTCCCCAGGCACAGATGATTATTGCGTACGTGTGGTATAGTTGTTCTTGAATTTTTTCGTACATTTAGACTAAATTTTAGTACAAAAGTTTTCAATGAATCGTGATTTATTCGGGAAAATGTCTGTATGTCATGCTAAAATTTGTGCGTATGTTTAGTGAATGAGAACCATTGTCTTGTTTTCTGAAAAAAAAATAATAAAATCCAAATTTTATTAGTTTGTGCTTAAAACAAATAAAATATCTGACAAGGGGTTAAGATAAAATCTATTATAATAATATAAATAAAATAATTAGTCTTTGAATTGAGATAATTTTTTCTTACCCCATTTTCAGACATTTTTGCTTGTTTAGCAAAACATATAAACATTTATGAAATAATATATAAAGTATAACATAATATTTTTAGAAAACAAGACAAAATATCTTAAGTTGTTTTACTTGCATCCTGCATCCTGATTTAAGATTTTTTAGTTATTTATGCTAGAAAACAAGACATAAATACTAATGTAAAAACATAAAATAAAATATTAAAATGTATGTTTGTCATTTGTGATTTTAATATTATTTAATGGTACAAAAACATTTCTACTAACTTTACTATTACTTAAAATATAAAGTTTTGTGTTAAAGTTGAGTGTTAATATGTCAAGTCTTAATGATTATAACATGTTTTTTAAAGGTTTTGGAATGTGTCCCTGTTTCATGAGAATGTTGTTCTAAGAATGTTTTCTCTCAATGTTGTTTGTCAAGTATTAATAAAGTTATGAAAGAAAGAAGGTTGCTCAAACATTTATATAAACATTTGTGAAGTTTGTGAGAATGTTAGCTGGGAAACTATTCTTCATATTCTTTTTAAAAAATGGGAGACCATACCAACAGCCCCCTGATCATTACAATGGCTCCAAGAGTGTCGTTCTACACAATACTTAACCACTGGATCTAGAGGAGGGTGGTGAGTGTAGTTAACTAGCGGTGAGCAATCCAGCATCTTTGACAGGAGGGATCAGGCTCAGGACTGCTAGAGGCTCCGGATGATTCATATCTGGAGTCTGTGACTGAGGGAGGAGCACAATACTGTAGAAATCAGAGAGATTCTACATGATATAGGAGTCTATTAAGGATGGCTGATATTAATAAAAGCTGTAGGGGAGATGGATGTGGTGCAGTTTTGTATATGAGCTGGATGTTGTGACCAGAGGTGCTTCAAAACAGATGAAGGAGAGCAGCTGTTGGAGGATGAGTAATATCTTGAACCATCACAGATCACTGTCAGCTCATAGATGTTTTCTGTCTTTTGTAAGCCTGGCGTACAGGGTTTGTGTGGTTAGCTGTCTGCATCACACGAGCACAGAAAGAGATCGAAGGCTGTGTGAAAGTTGCTGTTTATTCTGACTAAATTGATAAATTTGACATACTGCAGTATCACATGTCTGTTCTGTTTTCTGTTCCATTGTGTATTCTGTGTTTCTCTCATTTGACCTAGTTTCCTGCTTGCCTAGTTAACTGATTAGTTCTTGTCTGTTTCCATTGTCTGTCTGTTAAATTATAAAAAAGGCCACGACGCGAAGTAAAAAAAAAACAAAAAAACCCCCATTATTTTCCACATCTAAGCCCCGCCTCCCGAAACGGGTCGACTTGTTTATACCATAATACCCCTTACCATAACGTGATCACAGCGCATACGCAACTTTCTACATTTTGCTTGTTTATGAACTGTAACGTCATTCAATACGAATATTATATGCGCCCATTTCCATTTTATTTTGTGTGATTTTTAAATAGCAATTGTGCGTTCCTTTTTTTATTTAGCATGGCAACCTTGAACTTCAGTATGATAATCATGACGTCATGATTTCGCCCCGTGAAGCAAGTCATCTGGTAGTTTTGCTGTCTTTTCAAGTCAAGTCACTTTGAATATTGAATACTAATTGAATACTATTGAATATTTGAATAATATCACGTTAAGCGTTTTCTCCCCCATAGAAGTCCATTATAAGGAAATAGCTTAACGTACAACCCTGTACTTTAACAACCCTGGAATAAGACACAGCACTACTTGAACTATTCGAATGTTCCTTGTCTGTTTGATTGTCAAATTGATCTTTACCTCACATCTGTGCATGTACAAACTACTACTACATATACTGTAAACATTACTTTGGTGTAAAGCTGCTTTGCAATGATATGTATCATGAAAAGCGCTATACAAATAAATTTGAATTGAATTGAATGGAATGGAATTGAATTTAACAACGACAGAGAGAGACCAAACTTCTGTCAAATTGTATTTATAATAAAGACTTTCCACTGTCAAAAGAACAAGCTCTTATTTAGTTTAAAAAGTTAATAATAGCATGTTAAGTGTTCACCCTATAACCATTATAAGGAAACAGCTTAACGTAATATTATTTACATTATAAGCTGAATAAGAGCATGTTCTTTGACAGGGGCATGTCTTTTGTTATAAATGTGACAGAAGTTTGGTTTTCCCTGGTTGTTGTTAAAGTATGTTAAACCACATTAAGCTGTTTCCTAATGGATCTATAGGGATGACGCATAAACGTGAAATTATTCACTTTATACGCGGAATAACAGCTTGTTCTTTTGACAGTGACAAGTGTTTACTATAAATTAATTTTGACAGAAGTTTGGTTTCTCTCGGTGGTTGTTAAGGTAGCGTCCGTTAAGCTATTTCCTTATAATGGACTTCTATGGGAGAGAAAACGCTTAACGTGATATTATTCACTTTATCTGTTGAATATGGGCTTGTTCTTTTGACAGTAGTTAGTGATTATTACAAGGAAGGTTTGACAGAAATTTGGGTTTCCCTCATCGGTTTTTAGGTGCGTTAAGCTGCATTAAGCGTTTTTCACGTTAAGCGTTTTAGAATGTCCCCTTGCAGAGGTAGAATTGCCTCACTTTCCAGTCTCGGTGCACAGCTGCTTAGAAAGCGTGTAGACTGGCAGAAGAACTATAAAAATAAATCGACTTTTGGGACGTTTTTGGTTTGTCTCAGATGCTGGAAGTAAAGGCAGTGCCAATGCAGCGTGTGTTTGTGTGTCTGTAATGTATTGGCAGCGGAGCAGATCTTCAGGTTTAAACCACACCTTAACAAGGACTTTAAACCCATGTTAACCCACAGTTATTTTCCCAGCTCTTTCCTATTCCCTTGTGTCCTCGCATCCTCTCGATTCATCTCAAGTACTTTTATGATTATTTCAACAAAGCAGTAATTCTGAATAAAAGCCAGCTGTTTTCATGCTCTACCCTTTCTACCTGCCTTGAGAGCCAGTGTTGGCCGGATCTTCACAGATCTGCTGTGTTCTCAGTGTGTTCCTGTGCTCTGGAGCTCGGCTGTGATCTTCTGCTGTTTGTCTGAATGAAGCGACCTGAAGTCCCCTGCTTCTCTGTTTCGTGTTTGCATACTTTCTTATTTCAGTGTTGTTGTTGTACCTAGGCTCTTTTTAGTGTGCGTTCATGGCAGTAGTTTGGCCACATTTACTTACAACCTGAATGTAAAGAGAATGCAGAAGTAACGTACAAGGGAAACGAAATGAGGTCATTCTCCGTTTGAAATGATGCAGAAATCTGAATGCGTTTGTCACAGACTGTTTGTTCTTGTTCTGTACACAGAGATTTACTAGAGTGAAAAAAACACATTCTACGACCCAAAGTGACTCCTGTACAAGAAGCTTATGAGCAGATCCAGAAAAATGGATTGAAACATGTTAAACAGACCCGAGAACGCAGCGCTGCTTTTGCTGGCAGACAACTTAATCAAAACAGCCGAAATATTGCATAAACAAGCAGGCGAGGGACGGGCTGTGTGTGGGCCGGTGTAAATGATAAATGATGGAAATCATCGTTAGAGAATCTGAACCACGTCTTTATCACAACCTGAAGCACAAAACACCTTTCACAAACAGACAGGCTTGATTAATCAATCCGGTGTCTCTTACTCGTGCCTGGTGTGCAGCCCTGATGGCAGCATTCATTAACATTACTCTCAGTTCAGTCGCACGCTGTAATGAGACGGTCTCAGCCAGGCTGACTGTAAAGAGACAGAGAATGGCTCATGTTGATCTCTTCTTAGCAGATGTGTTTACATGGAGCATTGTATTCTCATTACAGTCAAGTTCAGTCTGGATGTAAACACTGTGTAAATGCCCTAACTGGAATAAAATGCAGGGGTTGGCGCTTCTCGTCCGGTCAGCGACTGCTTGTATTAAATGTGCATTAGAGACACACTAATGCTTGCGACCTTGTGTTCATCGCTATAGTATTTTACTGTGAGTTATGCTCAGACGCTCCCTGGACTTCACCAGACAACTAGCCATGTACTGAATGAATAATTGCGCAACGAAAGTTTAATGAATACATCGCTAATGACCTGCTATTGACTGTTTATCCACTCAAACCACACGAGAAAGCTACTTCTCATTAAAGCACCTCTTACCAACCACACCGCTTCTCTTTCATCCGTCTCTAATATAAAATACAAAAATCTATTTTAAGGTTCAATCACAATCCAATTTCCTGGTAATAGGATTCTGTCCAGTCCATTTTCCCAGGAAACGGAAGGTTGATTCTTTTCCTTTCAGTGGAGGAAAACTATTATTTGTGTCCATCTGCAGTGCTGTGACCGCTGGACTTTACGATCCGCTGCATGCCGTTCATTCTCTGACGGAGCTGAGAGCATCTCTGAGAGTCAAACACACAGATGATGTGAACATGCTTACAGTTAGCCTTTATGATTGATATTTTCTTCATTTTAGCAAGAGACAAAAAAGAGACAGATGCAAAAATGTTCTAATTCAATTTGAATGTGGAAGCAGTTCATTTTATAATCACAATGAAGTCAAACGTATAGAAAATGGATCGTTTTTGATTACAGTTTTTCTCGATTGCTTAAACGCATTTCATGAATCTAAGCCTCATATTCTCACAGTAAACACAAATCCATAACATCTCACCCAGTTTCCCAAAGTTTTTTTATTTTTCAGGTCAAAATAAAGCTCTTTGCCCTCAGACACCACACACAAGCCCTCAAGAACACACACACTACAACATAGTGTTTTACACACTGATGCAATTCATTCAAAGCAATATTTCCAAAACAGTTCTGTTGCTTATGGTTCTCCTCCTCAAAAACCTTTTGACATGAACACAAAAGACACAACCAATGTATACACCGACACGTTTATATTCGTTCATGTACTACACAGTACAACTGCGATGTGTGTACGCACTGACCTAGTTTCTGTTAATTACGTATACCTTTCAGGTGTGTCTCCCTCATTTAGGTTGATTGTCTTCCCTATTTAAGTTGAACCCTGTGTAGCAGTCTTCGTCTGTCATTGTCTGTGGATAGCGTGTGTAACTCTTTGTCTTTGCTCATTGTTTATATTAAACTAATGTTAACTTGCTCCAGCGACTCTGTTTCTGTGCTTTGCCTTACACGACTGTGACAGTGGCGGAGTGTTAAAACCACTATTTATACAGATCATTAATCTTTTGCTGCACATCAGAATATATTATTTTTGGTATTAGGTATTGCACATATAACATTAAACAGTGCAACAATAATGAGACTATGCATTGCCCAGAAATGTACTCCTAATACATATTACTTTTAAAAGCAAGTTCTTCTATACTCTCACTTAAGTAGAAATTTTTGTTGACAACCTTTACTTGTAATGGAGTAATATTCGACCGGTAGTATCTATACTTTCACTCAAGTAATGGACTTTGCCCACCTCTGCGTGTGTGTGGATTTCGGTCATACACTTTCCATCTCCAGGCAGAAAATAGGATTGAAGAACAGAGAACATGGAGGGAAATAAACAGCTAAAAACGTTTTCTAAATTGCAATGATGTGTGACAGGTGTTTACCCGTGTGATGAGTTAGTATGCAAAGTAGGGCAAGTGAATTTACAGTTATGAAGGACAGTGTGTTCCTCGTGAAAACAAGATTTTCTTCATGAATATTGTGCAAAAATGCAGAGAATTGTGTGTAGTGTTTTGAAAAAAGAACTAAGAACACAACTGAACAAATAAGAAAAACTGTAATTGTGTGAAAGTTTTAATTTTAGTGTTTAAGCAATTAAAAAAAAACTGTATCTCCATCGAAGGTTCTGATTGGTGTGTGATACATTTTGACTCCTAGTGTTTCCACCTGGGTAATTGTGTGCTAACGGAGCTCAAGCTGTGCAGAACAGAGTTAACATCATTGAATGTTAGTGCTTTATAAATGAGCACAAGGTGTTAGCACCGAATAATGTAGGGATTAGTGTAGATTAGTGTTTTAGCAATTGAGAAAAACTGTAATAGTAGCATTTATTCAGGACTAAAATGTTGCCCGTTCAGAACAGTTAGACTATAAACGGATCATTTCTGTTAGTAGCATGTAGAGTCTCTCTCTTTTTGTTAAGTTCTAGTATGTTTTAGTGCTGTCAAACGATTAGTGCCGTTCCAACATCAACTGTTTCTGGTGGAAGAATACTGTTTTTATTAATATCATTATACTTTTATTTAGAGAATCAAGCTATTTTTGCATTGCATTACTTGTATGAGTCATTCATCTTAAAGTATCACAACAGTCACTGAACATCACGCATATGTCACTTACTGTCTGTACGTGAAGACTCTTATGCACTGCACTGTCCGCCGGGGATGAATCATTCAGGAGAGAATTAATCTCTGGCATGCTTAAATAGAGGTTCAAGACGAGTCGTCTGGCTTTAATGCGGGAGTAGTGTGGCCTGCCAGGCCGGACCGGAGGCCATCACAGGACATTACTTATCCAGGTCTGAGCACTCTGGAAGTGCATTAAGTTGCTTTATTATATTGCCAAATTGTAATGACAGTCAGTGTACATTAATGTTTGAGAAGAATGCGCGTTGCAGCAAGCGGAGGACCATAAATGGCTGCTCGTAGAGAAACGGCGCGGTTAAAGCTCATTAGTGTCCGAGTGCTTGACCATTACACACATCTGTTTGTTGGTGATTGTCTGATGATTCCGTCAAGTGCCTAATATTTTTTTATTTTTTTTTAAAGGTCCTGTTTTGTCAAATCTAAAATGTCCTGGCTTTTTTCATGACGAGTGAGGTGTAGGGGCTATGTAAATACCATATAAGTTCCAGAATGGTCAATCCACAGTAAACTGCACACAGCCTGCATAAAGTAGCTGTGATTTTTCATAAGCCATTGTGATTTCTGCAAAATATGATGTCAGAACTGCCTTCAGTCAGCACAGAAACATATCGAAAAGGCTAACTTTAACTGACAAAACCAGATGGGCTGACCTGTAGCTCATGTCAAGGAGGGATGATCTGACAGGACTGTTACTATGAGGCAGGGCCGTCGCCAGGAAGTCTTTGCGTTTTCATAGGAGGGGACACTTTATGATCTCAGAAATAGACAAAACAAAAACAATACCTGTAGCTATTATTATTATTTAAATCAATCAAATTCTATATTAAACAGATTTAAACAGATAGTCTGTCCATGATCTGTTGACTTTTGAGTTATATGTTATATTATGACTTTAATTTGTGTATGTTAGAATCAGTGCTCCTGACTCTCCTCTTTATAACACGTGTAAATAAGACATTCACTCTTCGTTCTTGATTAGTAAATTGCTTAACTGATCATTTGTTCAGTTTTGTTGTAGATTTGCTGCAGTTCGTAAGGATTTAATACGCCGTTCTTTCTCTGAATATCATAGATCAGGACTGTAGCATCTGTTTGCAACTCTTTATGCATACACCGGATTATTACAGTTAATGGCAAGTTTACAAATGTTTTTTTTTTGGTGTGAAATCCAACATGCCAGTGTAGGACAATACCACATACAGTCTGTACAGTAGAAACACCATTACACCTATGAAGAGAGAGAGACACCCCAGAACACATGAGTGTGTGTGTGTGTGTGTGTGATCTAACATCTAATGTAGGCGTGAACATGACCCTCTGTGTGACTGCAGAAGACGAGATGGGCTGCATGCTAAAGCACACCCTACTTAGGATGCAAGCGTGTACACTCCTTCCCAGAAAGCTGAAGGCTGAATTTGTTAGCAGTCTCAAGGGTGTTAGTGTGAGAGATTCAGAAATACCCACAGTAATCGACTTCCGTCAATCTGCCATGATTTATACCCCCTTGTTTTACACAGAAGGTGTCTGAATGGAGCCTTGTGATGATTGTGTGTTAATCTCACCGCAGTAATCAGAGGATGAGGAACATGACAAACCATTTTTCTTCTGGCATACTCTGTTGTTTTTTTTGACGAGGAACATAATGAAAGTGTGCTGGATGTGTATAAATGAGTTTTTATTTCAATGTCAGCTCATAACCCATGTAGATTAATAAATGATTGCTTTTCATTAGAAGCCACATCTTAGTGGACCTCTTAATAATTAATGAAGTGGACTATGGTTAATCCTAATGACCTGGCAGAAGACTCTTATTTGATTCATTACAAAGAATCTGCTTCTCTGTCAATATCCAATTAATGAAGAAATTCATTCTGCTTGTGACATGAAGGGAGAAACAGAACGGAGTTGAGAAACACGTGTTATATTTTAGAGTATTTGAGAATTCATGTAGTACTTTACAATGGCCCTTTGACATTCAAAGACTGCCTTTTTGATATAAAACAGAGGAAACCAGAATATCTTTATCTGTGTATGTTCTGTGTGACAAAATCATTCACAGATAACATAGAAGGGTCAGTCTCTTATTAAAAAGTGCTCTTTCTCGTAGCAGCTGGAGAAACACGTGAAGGCTTCAATAATCAATAAAGCGATTTTCCTTAGAAGACACATTAATATTTCAGCTTGGCTCGGTGCCACCACTCTTGACTATATTCGACATGTCACCAACACATTTGGACGTCACTTCTGCTTGGTTTTCTTAGAGCTGGCAGTATTTTGATGGGACTAAACTGCCACGCCAAATAATTTCGCAGAGAGTGTAAAATTGCATGGGCTCTCACCCAGCATCGGCTCCTGCTGCTGGAAAAGTGCTTGCATGCTCCAGTTTTACTGCATTACAATGCCATTATTTATCAGTCACTCGCTCAGTTTCCCCCGAAGCAGACACAGAATGAGTCTGAAATTTTAGCAGCTCCTGTATGGAGGAATATTCAAGAAATTCTGAACACATAAAATGTTTGCTTTTGATCAAATATATAGAGTGTAACTAACTCTTATTAATAGTAAGGTAGTTGTTACTTTTAGGTTAGGATTTCTGGTGATTATCGTCGTCTTTACTACAGAGACTGTCTCTGCATTTGATAAATAAAGTTTAATTCTCGTCATTATACATTACCATCACTCTGTTGTTCTATTT
>JAUYWG010000047.1:24157767-24170660 GCA_034779775.1 Enteromius afrohamiltoni
GCTGTAGTCTATTTATCAAGCGTGCAGAACAACCACCCAATAAAGCATTACAATAATCTAACCTCGAGGTCATAAACTAATAAATAAACATTTCTGTCTAAAGGGAAATGACCAGAAGGTAAGATGTAATGCCTTCATATCCACAGCCACAGCTAGTTATACACTTAAGCAATGAAATTCAATTACACACATGTATACTGTAACGAAGGAGAACAGGAGACGTGCGGATCCAAATGCAAACTTATTTATTATAATACACAGGGTTGAAACAAGCAGGGTCGATTTACAGCAAACAGGTATATCAGAGGTAATCACAAGAATAATCCAAGAATGTAGCAGTGGTCGAGTGACACCAAACAGTATCCAAAGGGGAAGAGACAAGAGTGAGAGTTCAGGGCAGGCTAGATCAAGAACGGTAAATCCAAACACAGCAAAACACAGGGAACACGAAAGGCTTACAAGGGGGAAAACACCAGGTACATCCACAATGATTGGCAAGCGTAACAAACACAAGCGGGTCCTTAAATACACCTGGTCAGTGGTTCCCAACCATGTTCCAGGAAGCCCCCCAACACTGCACGTTTTACATCTCTCCTTTGTTTGTCACACCCATTTTAGGTCTTGGAGTCTATACTAATGAGCTGATGATCTGAATCAGGTGTGTTTGATTAAGGAAACATGGAAAACAAGCAGTGTTGGGGGGTCTCCAGGAATGTGGTTGGGAACCACTGCACTAGATAGCGAGACAGAGGGGAGGAGGAACTAATGGGAAACCATGGAGACAGACAAGCAGGGAGGAGACACAAGTTCCTAATAAGAGTCCTGGGGAAGAGAATGGAAATACACAGAATGATAGCACATAGTTGGGACTGAAGTGCTCTCTAGTGGACTTTGATGGCACTTCCAGCTGAATTGTTACATATAATAGATTTAAATTAGTCATATAGAAAAGAAAAACGTTTTTTAATTTATTAGTCTTTATTGTCTTATTTGTTAGTATTTCCGCTGGTTTCACAGACAAGGTTTAGTCCTAGTCCCAGACTACAGTGTAACCTGATTTAGCCGAAAGAAACGATGCTGGTCATTCATGTACGACAGCCGAACATCATTAAGTGTATCTTGGCTGTTTGTTTGTTCTCAGTTGAACTAGAAGCAACTCTTAACTTGTTTAACTAGCTGTTATTTCAGACACCTGAGAATAACGAGGCCTTCTATATGCCAGTAATCATTGGTAAAAGAGATTTGCTGTGCTTCATATATAAAAGAAGTAATCCATCTTACTCCTGCCCACTCAGGACTTTCTCTTAGCTATTAAAACGTGGCCATAAAGTCTCGTAGGAAAGACTTTTTGTCTGTATTTGATTGGAAAAGATTGCTTCACACAGAAATACACAATACATGTAAGAAATGAAAGTGTGCGCAGACATCAGTACCCATTCCTGTGCAGAATGTGGAACAAAGTTTATGACACAAAAGCCCTTTAGTGATAATGTGGCTTTTAGAGACCAGAAGCAGATAAGAGAAACTGACTGAGCAGAAGGAAATCGATTGCTTTAAACAATTACGGAGCTGTGGCAGGCCGAGCCGAACGAACATGTCTCACCCTCGCCATCATCTCTCATCACACAAGAGAGCCTTCCAAACACATCTCCTTCAAGAGAACTTCAGATCAATGCCATTACCTGAGCGTGTCCAACAAATTCATATAATAATTAATTTCCCAAAGAAGGTTTTTACACCATGCGCTGAGCACCAGAGGATACTCCTGATTTTTATATTTTGTTTTACAGTATACAGTATAATTTTTTGTATGCTTTTTAAAGTTGAATTTGAGATTTTTTGGAAAGATGTAAGATTATAAAACAAATTCCTCATAATTAAATCTCCAAACAATTGTATCTGTTTATTTGGTGTTCTGAAGCATCGATTCATACATTCATTTATAAATAATCTCTCCACTGATGTCTGGTTTGTTAGGATAGGATAACATTTGTCTGAGATACAACTATTAGAAAATCTTCTTAAAATTTGTTCAAATGAAGTTCTTAGCAATGAATATTACTAATCAGAAATTGTGATATATTTACACTAGGAAATGTACTCAATATCTTTATGGAACATGGTCTTTACGTAATATCCTAATGATTTTTGTCATAAAAGAGAAATGTATAATTCTGACTCATACTGTGTATTGTTGTCAATTTCTACAGATATACCTGTGCTGCTGATGACTGCTGCCGTAGGTTTTTGGAGTTTTGCAAAGGTACTAGAAACTTACTACTGAAAGACAACCTGAAGAAATAAATTAACCGATGTATTTGCATGTAGACTAAATGGGAAATAGACCAAAATATGTTCTGATAAGTCAAGAGTGGAGTTATTATGCATAAACTCTCGATGGAACTCAGCGTACATCTATGAGCATAATCCCTGAAGATCTTATTTATCTTTTGACTTTTTTTTTATTTGCATAAAAAAGTATAATACTGGAACACCTCCCTCAGGGAACATCCTTAAACCTTCATCAATGCAGTGTTCACGGTGTACTTTAATGACTTTTAAGTCCGCCTCCTTCCCCAGAGGCATTACAAACAAAAGCCCAGCAACATTAATCAGCTGTACAGTAAATACAGTGACTGCAGCTCTGCGCTGATAAAGTTTCTTATAGACAGTTATTAACTTCAGTTTGGGCAGCTGCAGAAGCTCAAGACATCCTATTCGCTGTGCAGTCTTTAGGAAAAGTCAAGGAGGGTTTATAATATAGTAGATGAGTGATGCCATTCAAGATCTTCCAACAGAAAATTTAAAATCAGCAGTGCTATCCTGTAAGCATCTAATGCAGTGCTTCTAAGCCCTGTTTCTATGATGCACCTGAAGTTTCACTGCTAATTCATAGTATGGCTGTGGTGTCATCTCAGATTTGCTTTTTCTTGTTTGTTTTTTTACAGAAATTTAAATGACTTTTAAGGCAATTTTAATAAAAAGTCAGCCAAGTGCACAAACACACTCGCTCTCACACACACTTTTTTGTACATATGCAGTCTTACTTAAAAATCAAAAATGTGTTTTTTTCACCATCCAATCTAGACTGCGGGTGTCAAGTTCTAAAAAGTACAAATCGATTAAATAAACCAATCTCACTGTAAATGAATCGCAATCTGAACAGCTTTCAGGGGAGCTTCTTATCTGATCTGACCTCATGCACCATGTGAACTGATTGAAATCATTTCATTGTACAAATGCTGCTTTTATGATTGGCTGGATGCCAGCCCAGCCACTGGACCGTGTGCATGTTTGTCTCCGTTTGCTCTCCCAGGACTTTTATTATGAACTTTACTCTCACTCCTGTCTGTTGTCTTGATTACTGATGTGACTCCACCCCGTAACCTTGTTTGGAAGTGTATTTAAGTTCCGGTTCAGCAATTTGCTAGTCATTGTTGTTTGTTTGTCCCTTTTATGTTCTGTCACCAGGCGGAAGTCGTCGGATTCAAGTGCAGACATTTATTTGTGACAGAACATATAAAGGGAGTCAGGCAAAATCATAGCAGGGTCCCAGGCACAATCATTCGCAGCAAACATGTTTATACTCGGCAAAGGCAGATACCGTAATCCTACTATCGTGGTGAGGGTTGATCGGTGAGCAAACACAGTACGTGGGGCAAGGCTGAAGCGAGTATCCAAAAGGCAGGCAAAAGGTCAGGCATGAAACACAGGCGAGAAACATGGATGGCCATACAACGAGAGCTAGGGTACAAAGAACAAACAAACAACAATGACTAGAAAATTGCTGAACCGCTAACCGGAACTTAAATACACTTACAAACAAGGTTACGGGGTGGAGTCATATCAGTAGTCAAGACAACAGACAGGGGTGAGTGTAAAGTTCATAATAAAAGTCCGGGAAGAGCAAACGGAGACAAACATGCGCACAGTCCGCTGGGGGCTGGAGTGCCATCCAGTGGCTGGGCTGGCATCCAGCCGATCATAACAGCTGCAAAGCCGAGTCACATTGTTCCGAAGCAGAATTAGATTCAAAACTCTGTTGGTCAATTGGTTTGTCTCAGTGTGAGTAAAAATATCCCAGCATGCTCTGCACTCACATTATCTAGCAATGAATGTCAATGGCATATTTCAAACAGAAAATGCATGCAAAAACATTGATGTTTAAACAGCACAACACGTGGCTGCATGAAACACTCCTATAGAAAGGAGATGGGCTGCATGCCTGTTATTTGTTCAAGTTTCAGTCATCATTTATTTTAGTGGTTACAAATATAGCCTGAGAATATAATCACCACCGAACATCCTGCTTTTGTGGGAATGATGAAGAAACACACACATACACTAATATTAGAGAAATACAAAGACTAGCTTAAGACAAAAACAATTCAACACCAAACCTGTGTCAATCATTTCAAATGCTTAACAGTAACATGAAATATAAATTTACTAAATTATGTAAAACGTTCCTTATTTCAGTTCCTTGTGGACGAAAATCCCAAAATACATCACACCATGAAAGTAACCAAGGCCTGACTGCTGTTTCATGTAGACTCTGAGGTAAGGGTTTACTCTCTTCCAGAGCTTCTTATCTTTAACACATTATCCCGAAACGCTGCAGGGTCCCAGGCTTCTGTTAAAGTGAATCTCCGTCAGCATGTCAGGTACACAAACACTTGAGCAGTAACAGGCTTTCAGGGCAGTGTGTTTTCTTCATCTATTGGAAGTTATTCACACAGCAGTACATTCATTCTGTTAATGCATAACTAGCCTAGAGTATGATCAAATAAACATCATCTGCAATAGTAGCATACTTCAATAGATTTGTCTTTTTTCATTCAACACTAGATTGGGCAAGGTGTTAAAAGAGCGTTTTTAGATAATTGGTGTTGGCAAAAGGAACTGCATTTGCAATTAGATAGCAGTTAATTGGAGAATAACATGAAGAAAGGAGACTCACTGGTCATATTCCCTTTGTTACGCTGTTTAATTAAAAACCTTAATCAGAATTGTTATTAGGACAGGAGAAATACTCTATTTTCTGTCTAATCAGTACATTTGTGTGTCTGACCTGAGTAAAACATGCTGTAACAAGTGGATGTTTTTGCAATTAAACGTCATGAACGCTGAACGAGTCAATCACGCACGGCTGGTAGCCCATCATCTAATTATCTCCTCATTAATTCACACCCAATCAAATCTTTTCCATTCACTATAAATATCTCTTTCCCGCATCTCACTTTCGTGCACCCCACCTCCGCCATTTCTTCTATTCCACGCTTCCTCGAGGGGCGCTGGCCGGGACCGAGTCGAACTCTTGCCCACACTGGGGCTCTAATCATTAGGGTTCGGAGTTCGCGTTCTCCCGGCTTCGCTCCCCAGACAGCACGATTCGCTTCGTATTTTACTATGAGGTAAGCGTGAACTCTTGAAACACAAAGTGCATATGTACTCAACTCTTTTTCAAAGCGTCACATAAAAAAAAACTAAACGAATCTTTCTCCATTTTCTAATGAAAGGATGTTTGTTGTTTTAGTGTGTTTTTATTCTTTTTGCCTTCATCTACTGCATTTTGAAAAAATAAATACACAAATCAGTGATCACAGTAGTTTTTTTAATCTAAATGATATGATCTCTATAAATCTCATAATGTGTTTGATTAATGATTAAACCTTTTTCATTAATGAGGCAGGCTCTTCAATCTTCTCAAAATAGCAGTGTCTGTTATGCTTTCACAACACCTTTCCTGATCAAACTGTGTTTAAAATGGTTTACTATCATACTCCATGCTGGGCAAACCGACCTTGGCAACATTTCTCAAAAGCATTGTAAGTTTACGTACATCGTAGACCACTGAAATCAATGGAGCTGTGATCAACTTAAGATTATGATGATTAAAGGAAACAAGAAAATTTTTTGAGAAAATTTTAAATGTTTTCCAGGTTATGAATATACAGTGTCCTGTAAGGTTTTTAAAGCAGTGTACAAGTGCAACATCTTTTTTTAAATAACTGCAGTACACTGAATCATTTTCACTAGATCTGTGTTTCAAAGCACTTCCAGCTCTTCTCCAGTCACTATCCTGAGCTGTGACGTCAGCAGACCACACAAATATTAAGAGCCTCCTGAAATTTCCAAAAAAACTTCTACCATGTATTGGACTTCTACCAGGAAGACAAAACTGGACTGAAATAACCAAATGAGAATGACCTTTTTAAAATTGGAGTTTGTCCAATGACATACTTAGAAAGCTGACATAGTATGTAAAGTAAATGTATATGTTAGGAAGGAAGTTTAGCATTACTGACTACCTTTGAGAGCCCATTGTTTTGCCAATATTATCGGCCGATATAAGTGGGTCGCAGATATATCAGTATCAGAACTGTTGGTATCAGCTCCCAAAAAAAAACATATCGGTTGGGCTCTACTACCTTCATTCCTTTACGCTCTTGTATTTCTCTCAGATAAAAATAAGGAAGCTTACATCCACATGGTTTCATCAGAGATGCATGTTTCTTTGTGCAGTCACCTGATTCCGGGTCACGTATGTTCACACCCGGTGACCTCAGGCAGAGATGTTTGGTCCTGCAGCGCTCCTTGTGGAGGAGTCTGACCGGGTCGACCCAACGCGATAGAGTTCTTCTGTAATTCCACTCCAAACCCGGGTGGGGCACTCTGTAACTGTCTCCTGTACTGCACAAAGCTGCACATCTTCAGGGCGATGGCGAGGATGTTCTTGGCCATGAGTATCCCAGACACTCTGCTGTCCTTATAAAGGAGCATATTCCCTCCACGGATGAAGAGAGTGACGATGTTAATGGTCACCAAACTCAGAATGGGGTAAAGCATCATCTTATGAGGACTGATGTTGATGCCTTGCATGCTAATCTCGCTCAGAGACACGCAGGGCAGCACTAACAGAAGAATATAACAGTAGAAGAACATCAGTCCCTCGGCCCAGAGCGGAAGCCCTTTCTTCTGTGGCTCCCACAGGTTGGCCTGGATGTCCAGAACGTCCAGCAGATCCACCACCACCCAGAACAAGCGGTTTCTAATCTCCTCCTTCTTCTTAAAAGCCTTCACGTACTCCATGTGGTCGATAGCAACCAGAATCACAAAGAGCACGGGAATGCTGACGGAGAGCAGAAGCGTCAGAGCTTTCCGAGCCAATGCGTCCAGGCTCTTACGGTCAGCTTTGTAGTTCTGGTAAACAAAATACACCTTAATCTCCAAGACGAAAATGTAGAGGAACCAGAGTATCATGGCGTAGCCCCGTTTTGCCGTCCTCACTTCAGCCCCGACCCATACTGCCACGTACCGCAGCACGATGAGGAAGCATAGATCTCCGACCGTCACCATGATGCAGATGCCGATCTTCCGCGGGCCGTGGTTCTGCTCCACCAGGTAGGCATCCATCAGTGCCATGCTGCTCATGATGACGATGGTGGACAAGCAAACGTGTGGCTTGTTGGTGGGAGGCGGTGGCACCATCCTGCTGACCTCTTCCCTGAAACAAGAGGACTCAGAGGCTTCTGTTCCTCAGTGCTGCTCCCATGGAGCTCCAGGATTCACTAGCTGGGCACAAACAAAACACCAAGATGTCTCAATATGAACAAACCATCAAAGCCAACAAGTCAAAGTCCCTTGCAAGGAAAGTTTGCTCACTCAGCTACCGTAGTTCCTGCACCTCCAGGCAGCTCTAACAAGTCCTATCTAAGTGAATGGGAGAATCCTGAAGTCTCAACTGCTTGTTGAACTAGTGATTAAAGATGCCATAGACTGCATTGATACAGTATTTTACATTGTTCTGTGCTTAGGTAAAGGCAAATCTCCAGTAACAGTTTTACATGTCCATTTACAACTTAGGGTTTGTCTCTAGCAAGAAATGCTGTTTTTTATGCTGTTTAGAAGGGTCATGAATAATAAGTTATATACTGTGTGTGTATATATTATATATTATATAGTGTAAAAAATTAGCATATTGTGCATATATACTATTTTTTTGAGAGCTGTATGCCAAAATCATCAATATTAAAACAATAAAAGGCTTGAAACTACTTCAGGTGTGTGTAATGAATCTAAAATACATGAAAATCTAATGTTTATCATTATATACATTACAGAGAATAATGAACTTTATCACAATATGCTAATTTTTTTAAAGGACTTTTTGGATTTTTGGAAAAGGATTTTTTGAAATTGTCCTGCTTGTTTCTTCACAATACCTGCAGATATGTTATGCAAATGTTAGGGGCGTAGTGATCCTGACTGTGATGTCACAGTGGGAGTTTTGTTCTGATTCGCATGTTTTTCATGCAGTAGATTTACATAAGGAGGTGGAGACAATGGTGGAGACTCACGGTACTGTATTTCCATGTACAGAACTGTTATTATTCAACTATGCCAAGGTAAACAGTTTTCCATTCTGTGGCACCTTTAAATTATAAATTTCAAACCAGCAACAAAATCTGAAATGAACAGGACAGTGGATGTTAAGAAGCTTATTTTTCAGGCCAGACCAGCCAATGCACATGCATAATTATATCGTGCTTGTGTCAGTGCATTAGTCTCTGGTTTCTATGGGAACCAGATCTTCTGTGGCAGTGATTCAATGACTTTACTAATCAGCGGTTTGGCTCTTTAAATTAGAAGGCGGAACTATCCTACCATATTGCACGAAGCAGTGTTATAAATGTGTACAATAAATGTGTACACATTTATAACACTATTATTTGTATTATATTATCTTTGCATCAAACTTTTTATTGTACTTAATCAAATGTAAATGTAAAAGTGTTTCTAATGCAGCACCTTTGGGAGGAATAGTAAATTTGACATTGTTCTCCTTTTCGAATGCCGTTATCAGTCGCTCTCAATTTTGTTTGAAGTTGTGCAACTATTGTGAAATTTTTCTTCTGCTGTTTGAGCAAATGAGAATCCAAAAATATATTTGTGGTCCTGAGAAAACGAGAAATGTAAAAAAAAAAGGTCCATCTTCCAGAATTTCCAGTATTTTTGGCCACTGTGTCCAAACCTTCAGAGCTGCATTAAAAAGGTCTTGTTTTGTGGCCATCAGCCAGACACATTCAGTGGTGGCCAAAATGATTACACTGTAAAGAACTGTTGGGTTAAATACAACAACCCAGTTACTTCGGTTGCCTTTAACCCAGCATATAGAGAACTAGTATTTTCAGCAGCTACAAATGCTCAGACAAATAGTTAATGTCAGCTGAAGTCAGGTATTTCTTTCTTTTGCTGTAGTGTGTCAGAAGGTAATATCAGTTTAATTTGATTAATACAGTGAGGTTTTGTTTGCTCTACAGTAGTGATGGCTCGTACAAGTACAGATCACGGGGAAAATCTAAAGGGAAGTGATAATCCCTATCCTCTTGGAGTGAACAGGGCACATTATTTAGTCGTCTGGAGTGTACTTGTCAAAGAGAGAGATGTAATTCCTCATATCTTCAGCTGGGATGTTCCTGTGACAATGCTGATGGACACTGGCATGAAAAATAGATTTTATATTTTAATATGTTGCATACATTTTATTTATTATTTAGAAAAAATGTACAGTATATAATAAATAAATATATTTTAAAATATAAAATGTATGTTTATTTGCAACAATTTTCCACCAAAATAAAAAAAAACATTTATGACATTAAAACAGTGACATCTGCTGATGCACACAACACATACAGTTCGATACATGTAATGAGCCATCCCTACTGTACAGAGATCTGATCATCATCACAAAGAAACAGACTCAAACCAGATGAACTGTGTCTCCAAGATGCTTCATGAAAGACACCTGCAAAGCTAGAACTGTTAAAAGTTTGAGCTACTGTAAAATGAGGATGCTGTCAAAATAATGTCATAAATTTTCTTGAACTTCTGTTAACTGAATAGAGTTTTTGTCCTCTGTGCTCTTAAGTAGAGTTTCTCAGGACCTTTGCAGGTCTCTTTCTTGAAGAATCTTGGAGATGTTGTTCTTCACAGTTCTTCTGGATTAAGCCTGTCTTTCCAGACGGAAAGGATGATGATCAGATCTTTTATCTTTTAGAGAATATTTAGCTGGTGAAAATACTAGTGTTCTAATAAGTTTGGCCCCACTGTACATCTACAGGTGAATTTAATGCACTCTATGAGAAGACGTTTAAAAAAATATTAGAAGCGAACTGGACACCTACCTTCTCCTCTGTCTGAAGTTCATGGTAACAAGGAGCTGTGGATCGTCCTCACGTGTCCTCTGTCAGACCCAATCAGGACAATGATCCACATGTAAAGTGAGAGCAAACACACACACAGATCTCTCCTGGTTCTGCTGTGTCCTGCGGTCAAGCATGTCTCTTCACATCACAGCCCCCAAATCCCTAATGCCTCGCATGTAATCCACTGAAGTTTGGAGTGTGCAGAGAAGGCAGCTGTAGACGTCTCGGGATGATTTCGATTTCAACCCAGCAGGAAAAAATCTGACTTAAGCCAAACTCACTTTTCTGTGTTTCAGACTAAAAACTTACAGGAAGAGCAGGCATGTTCCTGTAGATGAGAGTGGTGGTACTGTAGCGTAAACCCATTGGTGGTGAGGGTGATCGCTTCAGTGCTTCATGTGTGTTTGCTGCTTCGTTCTGTGAATGCAGATGCCGTCGGATTTGATGTGTTTTCTTCAGAGCAGAGCGAGAAGCTGCTGTCAGCTGTGCATCGCTGCTCCGGTCTCAGTTCAGAGCCACGCCGCGTCAGGAATAATGTTGGAATCCAGCCTCGCTCTCTTTCCATTTGTGTGTTAATGAGGTGTGTGTGCTTGCATCTCCCCCTCCTGCTTTCGTCAGACACTGACACGATGTGGCTCCTTCAACTCTGGCTCGCTCTTGCTCTCTCTCTCTCTCTCTCTCTCAATTCAATTCAGTATGTGCTTTATTGACATGGCAGTTGTTACAAAGATTGCCAAAGCATAGTGTTTACACACACACACACACACATATATATATATATATATATATATATATATATATATCCAACAAAAAACATGCATCTATCTAAATTTATAAAGTAGAACATATCAACATTTTAGAAATCTATAATCTATGAACAATTTAAAATTCAGTGTGGTGTGGTTTATGAGGACACTTCCTGTGTCCCCTTAAAACAAAAAGCTTGTGTTTTATGAAATTCAAGAGAGAGAGAGACCCCAGAAATCAGGGGTTCCCAAATGTATGGTGTACATGTGCCAATAGGCCTAAACATGAGCATGACAACACGAAAGAACACAATGGTATGACATCCATATAAAAAATAAATATTTAAAATAGTTATTTACTCATTTGTTTAATTTAAACAAAACACCTCACCAAATGAGATGAGTGGGCGCTATGCAGGAAGCACAGCATGTCCATTCTTGAGTAAAAGAAATGTACCCGCCAAACGACGTGCCCCCTGTTAATGATCAAGAGTGAACTTAATATTGAGAACGAACTACGTTCATTGTATCTATTCAATGAATATTGCGGAGAAAATCATGTATTCAGCATTTAGCTCAAAGAACCTCTCATCTCTACAACCGTGACTTATGCAGAAAGCTATAATAACACATAGGGTCACCTCACGCACCCTTGTTTCTGTGTAGTAGAAGAAAACAATACAACGGTTTAGGCCTATATAAAAGGAATAAAATAAATAGTCCTAAATTAAATATATGCCTTAAAAAAATATTTAATATATATAATATATATTAAATGAAAAACTGAATTTTGTTTTATTTTTATGACTGCATCTGTTACTCGTGCTGACTAGGCTTATGGTTCGTTTCAGTTTTATTTAGTCTTTATAATGAATGCCATTAGTCTATAATTTGTGTTTTATTTTATGATTTGCATTTTTTTTTGTTTTTACTGTTAAAAATTACAACTTCTATTATGTCTTGCAGATTTCCCCCTGGGGTCTGCAAACACATACCTGCGTTTTGAGGCGTCTTCTCCTGATTAGGTCAATAAGATCTTAAATCACACACTGAGTTTTGATCGTACAGATAAGAGCAATACCTCGATCGAATCTGTGAAGGGTCTACTTTAATTTGTATACACACATAATAACAACACAACTTTGTGCATTTCGAAAATGAAGAAAACATACAGTGAAAAAATGAGTTCGCTATAATAGCACAGTCTCATTGGAGTAAACTGCTGGTTAAGTTTGAAACCCGTCACAGGGTGTCCGGTAAGAGACTTGAGCAAAGATGATTAATGTACGGGACTAACCCGTGTATTTGATGAACTCGCTCTCAACTTTGCCCCGGTGCTGTGGGCGGGACAAACGCCTGCACGTTGATCTGTGAACGCTGATTGGCTGCTGAGCTGAATGCTGTGTGTCAGTCAACACAGAGACGTAATAAGAAGGCATAATAATCGGATTAATATAATGGTCTTTTTAACATACAGGGTGCGCTGTCTGCCGCTATGATGATGAATGAGCTATGATTCATTCAAATGAAACTCAACGAAAACTCCACACAGAGACATGAGAGTTACATCTGTAAAAAGCGTGATATGTCTACACTAAGACAGTCTAATCGAAAACAAATATTCTGTAATAAAGTAATTCACATGAAACCAGCGCGTCTCCCTCATTATCTCTTAATGCGACCACGCCCCGCGCCGCGCGAACAATAGGTATGATAATCATCATAACCCTAACCCTAACTCATGTAAACACCCACATCAACACAAACAAAGCAGAGCGAGTTTACCTGAAGTTCATCCCGGATACCTGTACGCTTCGTGATGAGAGGAATAAGACCTCGGATTAACGTCACATCAGACTAGAAGAATGCAGACTCCAGCGAGTCACGGAGGGATCGTCGTAACGAGTGAGTAATGCTTATTTCTTGTATTAGTTTG
>JAUYWG010000047.1:24187672-24200204 GCA_034779775.1 Enteromius afrohamiltoni
GAACTAAAACCAATGAGATTACTTGAATTAGACTTTTGCTTTCTGGAATAATAAAACTGCTGGACTGTGAGACTGAAGTGGTTTCTATGCTATAGGAATGTGTTATTGTATTATTATTATTGGCTTGTTCAGTATATTTCACTGTGAGTTTTGCAGCAGGCTTTGTAAAAATGCTAATTTGACTATTAATGCAAGATATTTGTGACTGGAGCACAAAATCAGCCGTAAGCAGCACATTTGTAGCAATAACCAAAAATGCATTGTATGGGTCAGTGGGTCAAAATTATATATTGTACAGCAAAAATAAATTAAAAAAAGAGAATTTCTTTGATTTTTTTTTTTTTCATTTTTTTAATTTATTAAAAGTAACATAAAAGTATGATCTTTTTATTTCCCTACTCTTCTTTTAGTTTGAACAACAATGGAGCTATTAATATATATAATATAATACAATTTAATATAATAATAATAATATAATATATTATTCATGTAATGTGTTATATATATGTGTGTTAAAATGTATAATGTACATGAAATGTTAACATTGTCTAGTTGGGATAAATGAAATAACAGCAATTAGTACTGTAACAATTAAGTATGCACAAACTATGCAAATACATAGGGTTAAAACGTAATGCTTGTTCAATACCATGGCTTGGATGAATATTTGATGCTTTTGTTTGAATACTGAACGTTGAATAAATTGTAGTAATCATGTCCGTAAGTCTAATGTGCTCAATACAACAGGTGTGCTCATTTTAGTTTGATTGCAATGAATAGGGTTTATAAATGCACAGCCATTAACTTACTGTATGATAATAATATTTGACCTATTATTAAAAATGGAATAAATCTCATCAATAAATAAAATGTTTATTTATTTATTTTTTTCCAAAAAATAAATCATGTCTTATTTTCTCTAGCATATTTAATATTGCTCTTTAATTAAGCAAAAATGTTTTATCTGATTACTCGATTAATCTTGAAATGTTTAGTAGAATACTGGATTACTAAACAAGAACAGTTTGATTTATTCTTCTCTAATATAAAGAGAAATAACTTCTTCCTTATTTTGTTCAAATTGGAGATGCAAAGCTTTATTTACATTTTCCCCCCAAATGTTAGACTCATACTTCCACAAGTTGGTTTTTTTTTTTCATACAAAAAAAAAGTTTGTTACAATAAACCATGCACAACCAAAAACCAAATCTCATTTTATTCATTTAAGGGTCATTGTAGCTGATGATTATTATAATAATAATGATAGTTTGATAACGTATACTGTGAATCCGTGATCTTTTCTGAGACTATTATCATACCGTGAAAATCTCATACCGTTACAACCCTATCTTCAATTATTAATCAAACTCACAGGTAGAGGTTCAGAGGAGCAAGCCGGTCCAAATAAACTGGGCACTGATCCATCTTTTAAGACCAAGCGTTTGGTGAATCCCGCGTTGTACTCTCCAAGTTTGGAAAAGCAGTCATCAGTAAAATGACGTGAACACAACACAAGATTGGAATTGTACTGCTGAGGGGATCTCATTCTTTGTTTTGTTGTAAGGGCATAAAAAATAAATGTACTCTTACAGCGCAGGATACAGCGTCTTCTTGACATGACTACAATTTGTTGGCGACATAGAACATGGACGGACATTATGCAAATGTTACTTCATGACGTATGGTCGTAACAGAAAAAGATTCAAATTGCTGACGACTCGTGTAGGCAAATGTGAGACTACTTTTTTTTTTTTGATTATACTTTATAAAATAAAGGCTTTTGATATATAACTTATACCCCATTGCTCTCTCCAAATGTGGTGAATCATATGTTTCTACAAAAGTCTTGCTTGCTATGACCCATCAAAGTTGGCTACAATTCATTGTCTCTATGATTTTTCTGCTACTCCCGTGTACGATCATCGTACTCCCGATGGCTTATAAAAAGTCATAGCACACCATTCCAAATAGGCCGCACGATTTGATGCCCGTTACATGGGTCTAGGACAAACGGTGCGGGACGAGTTTTTGTTCGGAATAATAATAACCTTGCCTTTGGCAAGCACCACTAATTACAAATTTATTGTGTAATTAGTCTTAAATCTCATAGTTTATGCACTGTTGGGGACGTTTTCTATCCCTAGGGGTGCTTTTGAGTCTTAATTTGGCCATATCTTTCTCTGTGTTTCAGTAAATGGAATGATTTCTGGTGAGAAGTTTTATTTTTACACATATTTTGGGAAAATGCTTTGAAATTTTTAAAAACCTCAAAAATGCACTGTGGGCAAATTAACTACCCCCGTGTTATGTTAGATTAAAAAAATTAAACGGCTTTCAAAATGCATCAAATATATATATATTTTTTTTATTATTTTTTGCACAAATCTATTAATCAGCTTTAGTCCTGTCCAAAACTACCAAATGCTTTTTAAAAAAAGAAATGTTTGACTCTTTTCTCAATTTTGACTCTTTAATTGTCAAATATGATGTCACTGACTTATTTTCAGTATAAAAGGTAATTGTGGACTGGATTTTTTTTTACCTTTATCACAGTCGTGGACATGTGAACGATTATTAACAACATTGGCTTTCATGCATTGTTTTTTTTCAGCATCAGATTAAATTTTGATTTGATTCAAAAAAATTGATTCCATTGCCATGACACCATATAATCATGCATTCTTGATTGTTTGTGGTTTTCTCTGTTGAGAAGAGGTCAAATTTATAATTTTTACTGTTGATCATCATTTGGCACCATTAACCCTTTAGATATTCCTAAATATATAGCATTGTTTTCGCTGCAGGTACGCACACACACACAACCTAGTAGGTTGTCCTGCGCTTTTAACTTTAACGGCACAAAAAATGCACATATCGTAGGAACGGTATAACTTTTTTTGTTTGCGGTTTTGAAACTGTGACTTTTTCAAACCACGGTAAACCTTGAAACCGGTTATTATCCCATGCCTATTAATGATTCAAAATCCAGATTTTTTTTTTTTTGGTCAGTTTGGACAGGACTGAAGTTGATTAACAAAAAAAAGTTGAAAAAAAAAGGTTTCTAAGACATTTTTACAGCTGTTTAATTTAAAAGTCGTTTTTGACCCCCTAACATAACGAGAGGGTAGTAAATTTGAACAGTGCACAAGGTGTAAATGAAATCAGGAAATCTACATTTTTCACGATTGAATCATGAGTTGAGTGAACCCTTACATGCCTAAATTTCAGTGATGTCATTGTCCAGCTCGCTTCAGTTTAAATAGTATATGTGTAATCAAGTTCACAATACTGCTGGAATTTCAGTGTCCCCTGCTATGCAAGAAAGGTGACAGCAGCAAGAAACCAAAACTCCTTCTGTGACTGAATGGAGAAAAAGAAAACCTTGGCAGAAACCAGGGCCAGTTTTCCACTGGCCAGACAAAACCAGCAGTTAAATTTCAACGGCAGCTTATGCAGAGGACTCATCTGGTTCCCGGGTCTTGTTCATATGGATGCTGAGGTCTTTTCTGGGGATGTGTCTCTGGGCCTCATCTAGGTGTCTCTTCCCCTGTATAAATATGATAATGACTCCACTTTGTCCAAATCAAACGAAAAAGCAACGGCAAAAACAAGCAAGCAGTAAGAAAAACTTCATAGAATGTGAATTGGAAGTGCCCCTATTGGTGTAGACCGGAGACAAACTGTGTTATTAGTAAGTTTGTCCTCCGGAGTTAATGACAACGAACAAAAAAAATAGAGTGGGAGAGTTTAGCTGACGAGGGTTAACACAGTGGGGCTAAACATGGCACTGTGAACGAATTTAAAATGAAATGGTCTGATGTAAAGGTGCAGGTTAAGAGAAGAATAGCGGTGCACCGCCAAAGTGTGGATCAAACAGGCGCAGGAACAGGGGATGCTGAATTAACACCCTTTCAGGAGAGAGTTGCCTCAATTGTGGGCGAAACTTTACTGTCTGGAGGTAGTATCCTTGTCTGTGGGAGACAGCTATGTTTACATGCACACGAATAATGCAATTATTTCCAATAAATAAGGATTTAATCACATTATGATGTTTACATTTCAAGAGTCAGTTTTCCACTCCCGTTTACATGCTATTTCCATATTCTTATTATTGGCTAAAAATTGTGGTTAAATTTCTACTGTCATAATCACATACCCCATGACAAATGATGGATTCAGAAAGAGCGCAGATGCGTTACCTAACTACTATCTGCTGTTTACATTTATTTTACATCTAATGAAAAACACTTCTGTTTATATTCCATGCTGTTTCAGCAGCAATGTAATGGTAATTCATTTGTCTATGCTGCTGTCGCTGTTTCTGGAGAAGAGTGAAAGCAGCAAGTTGTGTTTCAAACACGATATGTTTCTAATCTGCATATTATTACAGGTGCGTGTCACATCATTCATGTAAAAGTATTTATAAATGTGTCCGCAACCTAGCCTCACGGTATTTATTTGAGGCAGGGACACGTTTATTTAGTTAATTTCACAAGTCCAGCATGTTTATTAAACTAAGATGCATCCAATTGAAATGCATTAGTTTAAAAAACATGCTGGACATACGAAAATAACTAAATAAACATGTCCCTGCCACGAATAAATAGATTCAGTTAAATTACGTGACTAAATCATGATCTGCCCTGAGACTCCAGAGCGAGCTCTGAACACATGTGGATAGCGCACTTGTATTATAGTGTGGTTTAATGTAAAAAAAATATATATGGTTGAATTATTTTAGTATGTAGGCTACATTGATTTTATTTTATGCAAGTTGTGTTGATTTGAAAAGGCATCAGCTTACTTTCTTTCGCTAGCTGGCCGCTTGGTCTTTACTTTTAAAAACTAAAAATGAATCGAAAAATAATAATTGTGCCATTACACACAAAACTAAACTATTTTAATAGCAGTAAAAGTAGTAAATTGGAGTAGGCCACCTATGTTAATACAATTATGCTTGCTGTGATTATGAGCATAACTGCATTATTACTATAATTGAAGTATTGCATTTACATGAGGTAAAGTTTAATTTGCAAATGCTTTTATATGTTCTAAGTCACATAACTGGTATAAAAATATTGTGTCAATTAATCCATTTTATCAATTAATAGCAATGTTTTTCACATGTGTTGGTGCGATACTTTGTAGTGTGCAATTTAAAACAATTGCCTTTAGGAGTTGCCAACGGACATTAAAACAAACACGCACAAGAAATAGACATATGCCAGACATGGAGATGACGCAGACCAACGCACATTCTCACGTTCATTTCATTGTTAGTAAATCCAAACGTTAGCGTGGAATCTGGCGTACACAGCGTTTTTGTGCGAATGCAGCATTGATCCATGAGGCCCCTGGTCTCCGCTGATGTTCAGGGCTGTAGGACTCATCTCTAGGTGCTGATCCACCCTATTATCTGGATACGGTCTGTATCTGGTGGCAACAGTGATCTTGGATAAAGAGGGAAACACACCAGTATTAGCCTAGATATCATTCTTCTCACAATACTGACAAGTACATTTAACTTATCTTAAGTGTTCCCAGTTCTGGTTGACCAAATTAATGCAGCCTAACAATCCTTTACCTGATTTTAAATATTTGAAGTATATTAGTGTAAGCCAAGTTTAAAGAGGTCTTTAATCTAGATTTAAACTGAGTGTTTCTGCCTCCAGAACAGTGTTAGGTAGATTGTTCCGGAGTTTGGGTGCTAAATAGGAAAAGGTTTGATCATCTCATTCAAGGAACGCTGTGGATAATCTGTGTGTTGGGTAATAAAATAAAGGCTTCTGATTATTTGAGTGTATAAAATAAATAAAAAATTAAGCAATATTGCCTTTTTTTACATTAGACTATTTTTTTCACAGACTATTTCATTTGTGGGTGTATTTGCCCACATCATAGCATTTTCACACCGGTAATGACTTGCAGTATATGTCCACAAGCATTGTTTACGTCGTCACATGTTGACCTCATCAAACTGATCCAGTGTTAATTTCGTTGACGAATATTTTTCGTCATAATGTTCTTCAACTACATTTTTCTATTGAAGCGGAAATACAAGCAGGAATTTTATTCTGATGTGATGCTTGTTAACAATCATTATGTCTAGATAACAAAGAAATAAGTTCATTCACGCACATAAGTCAATGTCAGAGCAGGCAGCGGAATTTATTTCATGTAATTTTTGTGATCTCACTTGAATGAGAGCGGTGGCAGATTTACACCAGTGCGTGTTCACTTTAAAACAGCGTTTCAGAATGAAAACAATCCTTGTTTACCAGGAAGACTGGTGCTTCCTGGATGGCACTGGGAAATACAGGCCTATAACTTAACGTTAGATTAATGTAACCTCGAGGTAGCATCATACAATAAAGTCAATTGATCTCTTATAATTCTCATGGACCTATACGTTGTCACAAATTACTACAAAAAAGGTAAACACTTACCGTACATCCATGTGTGACAATCGCAATGTCTGTCTCTCTATATAATAAATCTTACTATTCCCTCACAGTTCATTTTGTACATGAATTGTGTACATTTTTTAGTATTTAGTATTTTAGAAATTGTAGTTCTCAATTAATTGTAATATTATAATGTAAAATGTATGCTAGTAAATCTAGTATATTTTACTATACCTCAAAGTTATTTTTTTCAGTGTATATAACCATTGGTATTTCATTGAAAAGGAGACCATGTTCTTGAGCTTAATGAGAAGTGGTTATATTTAATCTATTTTAACATAATGGCATGTTGTGTGTCACCACAGTTAAATCAGTGTCTCTTATGATAAAATCTTAATGTCAAACTTATTGAATTAGAAAGATTTCTCTAAAAAATTTTTAGAGAAATGCTTTTTAAATGAATTACACTGTAACTAAACCTGTTCGATTTTAGCGGACTAAATGTACTGTAGATTTAGTCGACTAAAATCATATGATATAAACATTTTTAGTCAAAAGACTAAGGCTAAATTTAAAATTTGCTGTCAAAATGAACACTGCTGTGATCACTACATAAGATCGGCCAAATGTATGAGTACATTTAAAGCATGAAAAGTAACGGTCCTAGTACTGAGCCTTGATTTGTTTGTAAAGAAACTGAACTTAAAGTTTCACTGTTCAGTAGTAACGTTAGAGACATTAGCCAAACATTATTAAGAGATGCACATACTCACAAATGTAATTCACACACTCCCTTTCTCTTTCTCTCTCTACTTATTCTAATAATTTTAATAATTTTGTCTTTGTGTGCAAATCAAGCCAGTGACCAAACTATACATTCCTGCTATTTAGAGAAACAATGTGATGTTATTTACTTCCTTGTACACTTTACAAGGTTAATTTATTTACAACATCAACTAAGAATGAACAATACTTCTACAGGAATTTAGAATGTTAACAAATGACACTGTACTGTAAAGCGTTAGATTACCTGTTATGTATATTGTTAGATGGCAGAAAGCAATCAAAGAACAAACCTTTTTTGCTGGAGCTGTCAGTGTGTAGTGTTTATTTACAAAATGACATCGCCAACTACTGGCCTGGTAGCATAGTGCAGTGTATTTAGACATTGTCATGGATCTGTGTTAAAAAGGGACAGTTTTTACATTGTTTGTCTGTGCACAAATATTTTATTCTTTTAATTTTAAAACTTACCATTTTCAAATTTGTATTTTTATAATAATTTCATTTTAGGCCTGATGAAAGAAGAAAGACCACAAGTGAATGAGGTGGATGAGAAATATCAGGATCAAAAAGATCATGATGACAATAGAGAAGCAGCAAGTTGCAGCATCCAAACAACAGACGGCAGAAGACCTTTCAGCTGCTCTGAGTGTGGAAAAACATTCAAATATAACGCACACCTTAAGGATCACATGTTAACTCATGGTGAAAAGTCTTTCAGCTGCTCTCAGTGTGGAAGGAGGTTTATACATAAATCAAGCCTCAATAAACACATGTTAATTCATACTGGGATAAAGCCTTACAGCTGCTCTCAGTGTGGAAAGAGTTTTACACAGAAAGGACAACTTAAGATTCATTTCGAAAACCACTGTTCAGAAAAGCCTTACATCTGCTCTCAGTGTGGGAAGAGTTATACACAGAAGACAGGACTTAATACACACATGTTAATTCATTCTGGAATAAAGGCTTTCAGCTGCTCTCAGTGTGGAAAGAGCTTTGCACAGAAAGCAGTACTCAATAAGCACATGTTAATTCATACTGGAATAAAGGCTTTCAGCTGCTCTCAGTGTGGAAAGAGTTTTGCACTGAAAGCAAGACTCGATAAGCACATGTTAATTCATACTGGAATAAAGGCTTTCAGCTGCTCTCAGTGTGGAAATAATTTTACACAGAAATCAAGCCTCAATATACACATGTTAATTCATTCTGGGATAAAGTCTTTCAGCTGCTCTCAGTGTGGAAAGAGTTTTACAGAAAAATCAACCCTCAACAAGCATATGTTAATTCATTCTGGGATAAAGCCTTACAGCTGCTCTCAGTGTGGAAAGAGTTTTACAAGGAAATCATGCATTAAAAAGCACATGTTAATTCATTCTGGAAAAAAACCTTTCAGTTGCTCTCAGTGTGGAAAGAGTTTTACACAGAAATCAACACTCATGAAGCACAAGTTAGTTCATACTGGAATAAAGGCTTTCAGCTGCTCTCAGTGTGGAAAGAGTTTTACACAGAAAGGACAACTTAACCGTCATTTGGTAGCTCACTCTTCAGAAAAACCTTTCAGCTGCTCTCACTGTGAAAAGAGTTTTACACAGAAAGTACAACTTAACCATCATTTGGTGACTCACTCTTCAGAAAAGCCTTTCAGGTGCTCTCAGTGTGGAAAGAGGTTTTCACATAAAGCAACCCTCAAGAGGCACATGTTAATTCATGCTGGAATAAAGGCTTTCAGCTGCTCGCAGTGTGGAAAGAGTTTTACACAGAAAGGACAACTTAACCATCATTTGGTAACACACTCTTCAGAAAAACCTTTCAGCTGCTCACAGTGTGGAAAGAGTTTTACTCATAAATCAACCCTCAAGAGGCACATGTTAATTCATGCAGGAATAAAGCCTTTCAGCTGCTCTCAGTGTGGAAAGAGTTTTGCACAGAAAGGACAGCTTAACCGTCATTTGGTAACTCGCTGCTCTGAGAAACAGCCAAGATTATTTCAAAATACATGATAGCTTGACGAAGATCAAAAACACTTTTGTGTCATGTACAGTAAGTACAAACTGTTGAGGAATAGGTGAGGTGGATCATTCTTTTACATGTGAGGTTTCCATTTCTGGATCTAAAAACCTACCTGCTACCGGCCTAGAAAATCGCAACTTCTCATTTCCGCTAGTCCTAGCACATGATATAACTACAGAAGAGTCAAGTTTAATTAGGAAAAATATGAAAACTCTTTGTTAATTTTTTTTAATGTGATGCTACTGATCTACATGATTCATTGTTCTATGCTATATGCGGATAAAACTGCAAACTATTTTCTTTAATAAATTTTTCTTCAATTGATTCTATCTTTGACTCCGGGTCTTCATTCAACAAATACCTGATTCTTAGGGTCCTGAGTGTTATCCCCAACAGTTGGAGGACAGGCGAGCAATTGTTCTTTGGATGTATCCCTTTTTCTTCAGAGAAAAGAAAAACATAACCCCACTGTAAAGCAAGTAGGTGAGGGGAGATGATGGGGGGGTCAGTAAAAAGGTAAACTGACAACTGTAAAATTTGAAAGAGTAAGGAAGAGTAACATCACACCCTTGCCTGGTAACTGTTAAAATAGCCTTTTGTAAGAAATTTTTAATTGTGAAGAAATTTCTGCGACTAAACTATTGAAGAGAGAATTCTGGTAATAGACCTAACAGGGAGGGAATCTCTGTGATTGATTTAACAATTGAAGATGTCTCTGTGATAGACATAACAGTCGAAAAGATTATTTTGATATACTAAAGACTTTGAAGAATAGAAAAGTGCTGCTTGATTCGTATTCTCATTTGACCACAAAACGCTGGAAAGGTAGGTATAAAAAAATCATAGCTGCCCCTAGCCACTGAGATGTAGAAAATGTCACAGGACAGGTCACCTGTATATGTAGTGTAGAGCTGATGGACCATGGTCCCAGGACAAAACAAGTAGAAAGGATGACCAGAGAAACACAATCACCCTGTCTGATAGTTACATGGCCAAACTGAAAAAGCTGAAGATTAGGGGTCAGCGGCCTATGGTTATTGTCATATTAATGACCCCAGACCCAGATTCATGCAACCTGAACCCCTCTCTCTGACAAAGTTTATTGGACTGAATTCTGGGTTGGGAAAAACACTGTGGGGACAATAATTGGTGTTCAGTCAACAGATAAGCTAGTGCTTGGCTTGGCCCCCACCATGCAGCAGGATGTACTATGAGGATGGTAAATACGTAAATATGTAAAGACAATGCCTGAGCAGATCAAAGCCATCGTTAAGACGAACACAGTCACTTGTCTAAGGCAGGTAATGGGACTTTTAAATTACCGCCGCCAGTATGTTTCTAATTACACTAACTGTCTAAGCCCTTCACAGCAGCGCTGAAAGGAGAAAAGCCTGGAAACAAACTGATCAAGTGAACTGACGAAATGGAGTCCTTTGTGAGTATCAAGGAAACTCCATCCTCCGGCCCTGCCCTCAGACATGTAGACGCTTGCGGGGCATTCCACCTGTGGACCTGGGTGGGGAACAAGTCCTACTCTGCAGCTTAGTGCCAGAAGGTTCTGGGAAAAACTTCATATGGGATGGCAGTGTATTCCTCCACCCCGATTCCAGCAACCATGGCGGGGCAACACCCCTGCCGGCTGATTTGTGACTGTGCGAAGAGGGCTGTGAAAGCAACGGAGGAGATCATAACACACCAGAAGGTGATATTGCACACCTGACACCAGATATTGAAACAAACACATGCTTGGGCACCATTTCCAACCAACGACGAGCCAAGTGAGAAGCTACGCTTCTGAGTAAGAATGTGGACATTCAAATTGATGCAGACAACACAATTAACCCTGCTTCCCTACTGCCAGAGGAAGGAACGACTCGCAACTGTGCCCCGCTGATTGAGGATGACACACAGAGCCCACTCGACACTGAGCCCTTGTCGAATGCCATGAAACTGTTTGTTGATGGATCCAGCTTGCATGAAAAGGCCAACACTACACGGGCTGGGCTGTGGTAAATGGACATTAAGAAACTATTGCTTATTAAGAATCTTGCTTACCAAAGTTTTCACTAGATGGGGACTGCCGTTGGAGATTCTGATCAGGGTACACACTTCACAGGGAAAGTGATGAAACAATATTCACACAATACTAAATAAAAAGTGACACAATACATCCACATAGCTTTCAGGCCACAGTCAAGTGGTTCGATAGAATGCATGAATCAAACATTAAAAACGTCACTGCAAAAGAAAGCTCTGAAATGGGGGAAGGGATGTCATGCAGCTGTACCAATGATTTTTGTTTAGTATGAGAGCTAGTCCAAACAAAACCACACAGATCAGTCCATGTGAACTCATGACAGGACGATACATGCGTCTGCCATTGGAATCTCCATTGCAGCATGAGGGGCCTTCAGGCCCTCTGAAAGATGCTCTGCAAAATTATCTTAGAGCTTTGTATAATTGTTTGCATGAGACACGTGTTAGTGCAGGCCTCAGACAGGCTGATAAAGATTACAAAGAGCAACGCACAATGCCTGGTCTACCTGAAACTGGACACAGAGTAATGACCTAGAAGGAAATTGTAGGATCTGAATCTTTCCAAAAAATCATGCAAAATGCTGAGACCTCCAAAAAGACAATAAACTGTGATCTGCCTCGTCCTGCAGAAAAGTAAGACGTCCTAAAAGTAAGATTAAAAACCAAAATTAGAAATCCCAGAAGCGAGACATGAAATCCGAGCCAAAAAAAGCTCGGTACCTTACAGCTTGGTGACCCCGACGTGATTACGTCACATGACATTGCGTCATGACATGGCGTAGCTTCTGAAACAACACGGAGATGCTCCAAAAAGTTTGGAAACTTCCCTTCTTCCTCTTTCATCTGCTGGCGGTAAGTTAATTCTTATTTACCCTTTTAGAAATGTTGAAGGGAAAGCATAGATGCGCCCAAGAAACACATTTCGTAGTATGAGTCGGAATACTCAAAGAACAGACCGGAAACCGTAGAAATCCGGTGGGGTGAGAATTAGGCAAAGCTTAAAAGTGGAATAACAACATCCACATTCTGGCACACAGAGGGCTGAGAATTAAAATCTAATCTCTGAAATCAACGAGCTTCTTAGTGGGTAACGTTAGCGAGCCTGGCGACTTTGTGTTGTGAGTGCGAGGCTGGCAGAGCAGAGCCGTTATAGTTTCAAAAGAAGCTATAATCGGACAAAACTATCCTGTTAGCATTTTCAAGGTTCTAATTGTGTAAACACATTGTGAGAACAAACCACATCATAGTTATCTGTGATACCATAAGTACACAGAGGAGTTATTTCTAAACAATCCGAC
>JAUYWG010000048.1:9487-34472 GCA_034779775.1 Enteromius afrohamiltoni
TTTATAAAAATACGATAATATTTCCTTTTTGTCTGATTTTTTTTTTTTTTTTTTTTTTTTTTGGTATTTTCAGATTTGTATAATTTATGTAGTTTTTCTCAAGTTTTATTTCTGTTTTAGTTTTTGTAATTTTTTTGCTTTCAGTTTTTCCAAATTTCAAAAGTTTGAAGCGTTACTAACTGTAATAAAGCAACTTTAAGCTTTGTACTTTTATTTCAGTTTGTAATATAAAAAAACAACTAAAAATAAAACCTTGGTGAGATAAATATCATTAAACCAACTGAAGAAATTATTTATTTATTAATATTTAGTTTTTAGCAAAATGTTATTTATGATATATTTTTAGGGTTGGGGTTGGTCCAGTGTTATTAAGGTAAATGAAAAGTTTCTGTTATTATATTAACTGAAATAAATGATGTAACATGTAACTTAATGTGAAGTACTAAAATGAATAGAACTAAAATTTAAATTAAAATGAATAAAAGCTAAACAGATTTAGACTTTCTTTTATTTATTTACTTTATTAATATATTAATAATATATTTTATTATTGTATATTTTATGTAAGTTGGTTGCAAGCTTGAATATGCAGATATGATTACTTTTTAGCAGCTATTTACTTTTTTAACAAATGCCTTAGTAAGTAACATGCACCGATGAATCGTTCACAATAAGATCAAAGGGAAAATTATATCCATTACATCATCTCCATCTCTTCTTTACTGCTGACAAAAATAAAGGCTGTTTTTATGATCTCAACCCACACGTTTTCTACTCAATATGTTTGGTGTTGTGGAAGTAAAATGCATTGTGCTGATGTGTGTATTTCTGTTCAGATCCTCATGTGAAAGTGGAGGGGAAGAGAGCAAACGTTCTGGAGGCCAAACGCAAGATTTTGGAGCTTCTAGAGACTAAGGTGAGGTTTGAGCTCCTTTGATTTCTCGGTTCATCTGCCCTGTGCTGATCTCACAGCAGCCCACCTGTCCACAGGTGAATAAAGTCACACTGAAGATGGACGTCACACACACTGAGCACTCTCATGTGATCGGGAAAGGAGGCGGGAACATTAAGAAGGTCATGGAGGACACGTCCTGTCACATTCACTTCCCTGATTCCAACCGGAACAACAGCGCAGGAGAAAAGAGCAACCAGGTACTCACTTTTGCAGCATATTACATATTTCGAGTTTAATGTAAAAATGTACAGTAAGTAAATAAGTAAGTATACACCTGCAGGTGTCAATCGCTGGGCCAGTTCAAGGGGTGGAGTCTGCCAGGAGACAGATCCGGGTCAGTGACTAATTAACATTAATATTTATTATATTCAAGTATGAATCAGAATCTGTGTCTTAGTTTTATTTCACCTCATAATCAGAAAGAAAGAATTTTCTATACTTCATGGTAATATTTGTCATGCTACTTTATTAAAAGGTACTGAATGAAAATCTAATCAGTCATTCTAATACATATTCATTATATTCAAATACATGACTTTAAATTCAACGTTCATACATTTAGATTCAAATATGTGTTTTCCGTACATGTGCACGTGACTCTGATTTACAGGACCTGCAGCCCCTGGTGCTGACCTTTGACCTGCCTGTGACCCTTGTGGGGGGTGTGGTGTGTGACACAGCCTCTCCGGTGATTCAGCACGTGGCTCATGCATTCGGAGTGAGCGTCAGCTTCAGGACACAGCCCAAACTCTACTGCAGCACCTGCAGCGTCAGAGGAACGCAGGGGAACGCTGCAGCTGTCAAGGTGATGCTCGCTCTCACACCACACAAGCCCTGCCGCGTGCAGCCTCAGTAACTGACCTTTGACCTCTACAGAAGGCCACCTGCGTCCTGATGGAGCTGCTGCTGGGCTCCGAGGCTGTGGCCGGGGTCACAGGGGTGATGGTGAGCACACAGCTGGACGTGACCTCGCAGCAGCACCTCTTCCTGTTGGGTCAGAACGGAGCCAACTTCCTGACCGTCATGCATCAGACGCACACACAGATCATCCTGCCTGACCTCAGCGCTCCGCAGCATACACCCTCGCTGCTGATCCAGGGCACGGCCGATGGAGTGTGTGTTGCCCGACAGCAGCTCATGGTACAGACCCCCGTGGTCCCACTTTGTGTCCCTAATACCTGTGTACTTACATAGTAATTAGATGTGTAGTGGAAGGTACATCGTATCTACAGTGTTAATATTTGTGTAACTACACACATTATGGTATGTGATAAATGTGTAACAGGACACTGGTAACACTTTTTTCACTTTACTAAGTACTCTTGTTACAGGAATTATGTAACTACATTGTCAAACAACAGTATTTATAAGAGTAAGTGGAACAGGGGTGATTTAGGGGATGGAGATGGGTAGGTTTAGGGATATGTAAAGTGGGATAAGTTGGATCTGGAGTTGGTGGATTTGGTGCACCACTGTAATACCAGTGTACTTACATGGTAATACCTCAGGAACTGACCACTTAATATAACATTCTGGACACCAACCACAATTAATATGTAAAGCCTTACTTACTGCCCGCTGCTGTGTAACATCAGAGTAATTACATGCTTAATCCAAAGCAATTGTCTATTTAATATAAAGCGTAACACTCAAGCGTATTTATCAAAAAAGTGCTGTTAGTCCTGTTACATATTTGTACTTACACACACCATGGGGTGTTACATGTGAGAAGTTACAGAAACATCACAGCTGTAGATACTATGTAGCGGTATGTACTTGCACTGTGCTTACATACTAGATACACATCTAGTTCCTATGGAAGTACACAGGTGTTAGGGACGCTTAACATAAAGTGGGATCAAATTCTACAACAGTTTTTATTAATATTTAAAAAATTATTGCTTTAGTATTTTTCTTTTGTTTTGCTATTTTTATTAATTTATTTAATATTATATATATATATATATATATATATATATATAACATTTTTTTCGTTCAATGTTAGTTTTATTTCTTTTCTTTTTTTTTTAGCTAAACTAAATTAGAAATGTTGCTTTGTCAACTAACTGTAATAATACATTGGGAAGAAAGATTTGAAAGAATATAAAAATCTATAAATGCAAAATGATTTTTAGGATTTGAATTTGGGCTGGTCCAGTGTTGTTATCATAAACCTAAACTAAAACTATTAAAAATAAGTTAGAGTAAAATGTCATAGACAAAAGGATAATTTAAATAAAATAAACATTCATTAACAGACATACAGTAACAGACATTGTTTATAATTTGAAGTATTAACATTACTAAAATGAAAGAAAATAATAAATAAATATTAGTGTGTTTGTGTGTATATTATACATACATGTATATATGTATAAGTATATGAAGCAAAATCTGATTATTAAACTGTTGAAATGTTACATGTGCATTCCAATGAATCTGAATCAAACTGCAGGTGTTAAAAAGTATTTAAAATAAAAAGAATTCAGCTAACTAACAAATAATAAATAAAACAAATAAGCTAAAACAAAAAACTGTTATCTGTGTCTGAACTCATTATAACTAACAGGCAATTTCTCCCAAAGTGCTTCTTTCACATTCATCAGTTATTTTATTTCAAACATCGTCACATTATATCAACACTGCATGCCTAATGGTGTGTGAAAACTTTTCTATCATTCAGTCATTATATACCGTGGCCTCAGAAACATGTGCAGTGTGCCCCTGTAAAAAATGAAATGGAAAAAAAGTAATTGCATTAGGAAATATCAAAGCGCATGTCATGTAATATGAAAATAGAATGCAAACTCACAATTCTGACAGGATTTTGATATACATGACGCTTAGTATACAATAAACAGTAGACATTTGTCAGATTGAAGTCCGTTCCTCTGAAGTGAATGAATGTGTTGATCTCCTGCTGCTGCTGTGCTTTCTCCTTCAGGACTGTCTGCCCGTCTGCCTGATGTTTGATTTGAAGGACGAGGGAGAGTCTGACCCTCGGAAACTCGCTCAGATGATGCAGAACCTGGGTGTTTTTATCAGCGTCAAACCCAAGGTCAAGCAGACAGCGAAGGTACTGCAGCACAGCTCCCACAATGCACCTGTCACCAAAACAGGCATGCATACAAATTCATAGACTACAATTACTCTGATACTTTTATTTCTTGATCAGAATCAGAAGAGCTTTATAACCATGAATGTTTATGAGTATTAAATAACAAGCATAGGAATAACCCAGTAGAGATTCTTTTTCTTTTAAACGTACTCTTATTGCAGCCAACTTTTTAATGTTTATTCATGAGTGAATCAATCTTATGGATTAAGGTTCAATGCCAATGCTTTCTTTCTTGCAGTAAATTTTTTGTCTTTGGGTCATATTTCACACTTCAATGATAAAAATAACACTTTAAAATTTATATAAAAAAAATGCATAAGGTGTAAAATAATAATATTTGTCTCATAGAAAATGAAAGAATATCATAATTACAACTGATGTTTTATACAAATACATAAACAATATTTAAATATGGTGTGCTATTTTATTAACAAATGATATATACTTAGAAAATTGTAATGTTGATTAAAAATAAACGTGCTAACAGTGATGAAAAAATTGCTCACAAATTAAAACAAGGGATTTACAAAACTCAAAACTGAGTCTTAGATTTCATGTATTACTTTGTATTTAAGATCTTGTAAAAATGTCATTTATTTAACAATTTTTACATATTGTTAACTTTTTACAACAACCATTTTTAACCATTTTCTTTTTTTGCTCATCATATATAATTTTATTTTATAATCATGTTCTTTTTTTTTTGGTGTATGATGTGTAAATTGGTAACTCTTAAGTTCATCACATATCTTTTTATTACATTGTATTGTTGTTGTTTTTTGTTGTTTTGCATATGAGGTGTTCAGTGATAACTCTGTAGTGTCTGCTCCAGTCAGTGGTTGTTAAGGGTTTGGAGAGGAACATCGGCAGTCTTTATGAGGCCAGGCGTCTGCTGCTGGGCATGGACTACACTGAGGTTACTATGACGACCAAGAATGTTTCTGAGGTGACGACCAAGAGTCCAGTGGACCCTCTGGTGGCCAATAGTGGAATCACAAGCTACTGGATTAATGTACTTTTGCAGCAGCTGCGTCTTGCTGAGACAGGTGTGTGTCTTTGTGTGTGTGTGTGTGTGTGTGTGTGCGGGTTTATGTGGTTTATTAGAACACAAATTTGTATAATGACATGGGTATTACAATATGTAGGTGTTTCAGTGTCCCTTAAAAAACATACTAAATGGTGTTTTTTTGAGAATCTAAAAATGCACACAGTTTCCTGTAAGGGGTAGGTTTAGGTGTAGGGCAATACCACATACAGTCTGTACAGTATAAAACCATTACGCCTATGGAGAGTCCCCATAAATCACAAAAACCAACGTGTGTGTGTGTATGTGCACTTTATCCTTTCTCTCATGGTTGTTTGTTTCTCTTCAGGTGCTGGGCCCTCTCCTGATCCCACTGTTGGCTCCCTCTCTGGAAAGCCTCGCCCCTTTCCTCCTCCTGGATTGGCTGTTTCCACAGAAGATGGACGAATAGGAATCATAGGAGTGGAATCAAAATTAGAAAAGGTTTGAATCACCATGAGGTTTATGATGGGCATACTAGTGTATATCACCTCAGTGTTTGAACCCACAGTTAAAATCAAATAAATACATAAATGATAATAGTAGGAACGTATATAAAATATATGACATTATTATATATTATATGACATTTTTAATGTATTAAATTAAATTAAATAATTATTAGTTCTGTCAAGCGGTTCATTGTGAGTAATCGCATTAAAAATACGTTTTTGTTTACATAATATATGTATGCTTACTGTGTTTACATATTTAAATATTTACATGTAAATGTACATGGTACACACTCTTTTATTCGGGATGCGACAGCACAATAAAATAAATGAAATAAAATTGTGAAGTATTTTTACATTTGCTTCTTTTAATTTTTATGCTGATTTAAATGACATAAAATGTTATTAAATGTGAACATTATTCATAATATTTATTGTATTAAAGATAATTGGAATTCATTTAAAATACCAACAAAGCTAAATTTCAGGTTCATTATGATCAATAGTACTGAGAGACAAAATATTAGCTTCACTGATAATAATAATTTTACAATAGAAAAAAAATAATATAATTATTGTTTATATAATTAAGGTAATTCTGCATTCTTGCATGCAGTTTTTGTGTAAAAATGGCTTAACATTTGACAGTCCAATTAAATAATGAGTTAAAGGAGATTTAATAAATCCAGTTCCTTTGACACTTTGGAAATTTAAGAAATGGAAAGTCTTGTTGAATGCATTGTATTATGATATACAGTACAGGATCTCAAACTAAGATGTTTAGTTGTAGTTGTATAGAAATATATAGTATCGTACTAACTGATCAGCTGATCGTACACACGTATATACTGCTTATGCTCAATTTGATGACATTGATTGACTGTAAACAATAAACAGAGAGAAAGCTTTTTTATTCAGTTGGTGTTGTTATTGTATCAGATTCTAGAGAATGAGGATCAGCCGACACAGTCAGAGACGGAGACCTGCGTCACTCCACATGCAGAGGTCACAGAGGTCAGAGAGGTCCTCGCCAAGTCGACTGTCTCATCGAGGAGAGGCAGCCAATCAGAGGCCTCGAGGGAGCCGAACCCACCACTCACGCCGGAGAGGTAAAAGCCTCTGTCCTGAACAGACAGTCAGACAATGCTCTGGATTCTGCTCTAGAATATGATTTACAGCACTGAATGAAGCTCTGTGTGTGTGTTTCAGGTCAGTGAGAGAGGAGCTGGATGGGGTTTATCTGAACAGAGACAGACGCTGTAGTCTGAGAATATTCCCATCTGTGGACGCTAATAATGAGGTAAAGCCCTTTCACATTTTTTAAATGAAATCAAAACCGCTTGCTGTAAACGCATTGGATCCGCTGTGTGCATGTTTTTTTAGAAAGACTCTTGTCAGATTTAGCTCAGTTAGCATAAAATAATTTGTCTAAATGGGTAATTAAAACCGTTTTTGCTTAATGTTTATTCAAACAGGATTATGAATATGAGAGAAAGAAGCTTCTGGCAACTCAAGGTGTGTATGTTTTTTTTATTGTAGGACTTAAAACGTTAGCGTGAAAAGATGATTTATAATTTTATATATCATGTATCATATCATATGACATTATGTGGTATATTAAAAATATATTTTATATGGGATATATAATAGAAATGATGAAGCACATTTTATAACAACTTTTTGCAGTGTGCCTTTATTTTATGATAATTAAACACATTATTATTTATTACTACTCAGTCATCTAGAAATATATAAAACGGTGTTTCATTAGAGTATCATTAAATAAATGCATGTTATATATAAAATATTAATTTATTAAATGTTTTATTGTATTAGAATATACTGTGTGTATTCTTGTCCTTATTATAATTTTATATATATTTTTAATATATATAATTTTATAATTTATATAGTATAATTTTCTAATATGTTGAGTTTTATGTACTTTCGTATGACCTGTGTATATTATGAATATAATATACGGTTAGAAAATATTAAAATTAATATATTGAAATATATATCATATATAAAAATATAGATTTTAGTTATAAAGTATTTATATATCAAGGGTGAATGAATTAGGTATTATAAAAAGATGATTTTTTTCCTTTTTCTTTATTATTTCAGGAAACATATATATATAGAATTATATGATGTTATATTATAAATAACAATTGTACATTTTATTTTTACTCTATAGTTTTGCTCATCAAGATCAGCTCCACAAATCCTAGACAGATTTTCTGCGTAATTTTCAGTGTCTCACATCAAAGTATAATCTTTGTGTGAGCAGATGTGGCGATGAAAAGCCTTAAAGTTGAGTGATTTAAGTTGAGATTGTTATTGTGGGCCGTGGCTGCATGGACTCGTGCCGCCGCAGGCTCCATCTATTTGGCATTCATCATGCTGTATAAAGCACAAAATGGATTAAAGAGCTGGAGTGTGCCAGAGAGGTGATATAGGGGAGCCATTTAAGCGTTACGCAGTGCCAGAGACGGTGATAGAGGGACCCATTTCAGAGTAACACGCTGCCAGATTTATAATGGAGTGCAGCCACTCCACCCACTGAATCTGCAGACAGATGAACAGTCACACACACACACACACACAAAGAGAAACTGACATCGGATCACATGTGACGTCTGATGACATCCACTACGTTTATCTCTTCTGCACTTCGTTAACTGAGATACAAAGCATATTTGCACTTCAATTAGACTTTAATTTAAAAACAATGACACTGTACACAAATTTAGAGTAGGAGTGTTTTCAGAAACAAATGAATAGCTATTTATATAACAATTTGAAGTAGAAAAACTGAAATAGACATTTAAAAATATATAAAATATATGTGTGTGATGTAGTTTGCTAATAGAAAAAATATATCATTATATATATATATATATATATATATATATATATGTATATATATAACTATAAGCAAATATTATGTACAATTTGTATTTATAATGTTATTGAAAATGTATGTATATTTAAGATATATTTATATTAATATATATTTTTAAAATATATTTAAAATGTATTTACATTTGTAAATCATTTATGCTTATATGCTTAAATGATTTACCTGTGCTTAAAAAAGAAAATAGAAACATGCTTTAAGAATAGGCATCAAAATGAGATTGTCTATATATATTTTCTGTATACATTTTTTGTTTTTAGTTATTTTAGCACTTTACGTTTAGCTTAAAAATTAAGGACAGCTAAACTGAAGGAAATAAGTAACATTTATTACTCTGTTGACATTTATTTTAATGTTTATTTTATTAAAATTTTTAATGGTCTTAATTTAAAATATTTGTTTTAGTTAATGATAACACTGCTCTACATACTCCAGAAACTGATATAGTGACTTTTAAACAAAACTTCCATTTTAACCACTTCATTCACACACACACACACAGAGAGAGAGAGAGAGAGAGAGAGAGAGAGAAAGAGAGAGAGAGATGTGGAAAGGTAGCAGCACATTCTTCTGCATGACTGCTTTTGATTAAGTTGCTTAATTAGGTGGCAGGTGTTTAATAATGCAGGGGGATGCACACACACACACACACCCACTTAGTTTAATTAGAGCTGCTGTTGTATGCCAGTGTAAATCTGGATGTGGTCTGAGCGTGTAATGTTTCCAGGCATTCACATTTTTTTTGTGTGGGTTTCATAATGCCTGTGATTTAATCTGTGAAACCTCTGTGTGTGTGTGTGTGTGTGTGATAGCCATGCAGCAGAAGCCTGTGGTGACAGAGGTTCGAACCCCTACAGACACCTGGAGCGGCTTGGGCTTCTCAAAATCGATGCCCACTGATGCTGTGAAAGAGCTGAGAGCCGTGAGCCGCCGCTGCTACAGACCGTACCACAACCAGCAGGTACACACATCAATATTTAATGCACATTTATGAATTTAGCAGACACATTCATCCAAACTGACGTAGGAGAATAATACTTGGTTAAAGAGCCAGCAATATTTAGCTCATTCCACCAGAGCGGATCAGAGAGTGAAGGTTCTAGAAAGTCACTTTATGCCACATTACCAAAGAATAAGAAAGTTTTTACTTTTAGCTTTTTTATTGAGGAAATATTATAAACGGTGGCACCACAGCAGTGAGTTTTCCACAAACAAACACTACTCTTTCTTTTTACACAAAAAATATGAACTGTTAACATTAATGATAATGTTTCTTGAGCATATTAGAATGATTTCTGAAGGATCATGTGACACAAAATTTATTCTAAAATTACTCCAGCACATTTTAAACAGTCGTAATATTTCACACTTTTTGCTGCAGCCTGGGTGAGCAGAAGACATTTCTTTCAAAAACGTTGATTGTTATTGATCTTAATTATTATGTTTTTCTGTTTTGGTATTTTGACATCTCTTTCTAACATATAAATAAGCAGCAAAATATGTCATACAGGTTTGGAATAGAAGAAAATAATGTCAGAAGTTTCATAGACTTCCTTCAAAAACCTAAAAAATCTTACCGACCACAAACTTTTGAACAGTAATCTTATCCTTGCTGTAGCAGTAAAGGAATGAAGTTCATCAAAGTTATGTTTACATGAGCAACAGCAAATTTCCAGTGTGTAAACATTAAATGCAAGTGTGTGCGTGTGTTTTTGCTAAATGACAGACTGCTAAATTACCCACCTGTGTGAGGAAACTAGTGTGTGATGGGTTTATGAATCTGATCAGTTAAATACAGTCAGTCTGTACTCACACACACACACGTGTCATTCAGAGCAGTGTAATCATGAAGAAAAGTCTCTAAACTCCAATCACAGACATCTATGGGCACACAGTGAGCAGCACATTCCTGTTCCCTTCACTTCCACCCTCATTTCCTCTCTGCTGGGATAATGAGACTCGCTCAATTAAAGAGCTCAATGGAAGCGGTTTAGCGCCGCACTGCAGCGCTGATTGAATCTGTTTTTGATTGTTACTGCTGTTTGAATCACATTATTTCTGAGAATAAGTGAAGCCCTGTGAAGGATTCAAATTGGAAAGTTATTGAAATCATTCTTTTGTGTTTTATCTGTTCTAAAGGGTGGTTCTATCAAAGTTCATCTTTTACTCAAACCTGTGAGACTTTCTGCTCTGGAACACAAAAGCTGATGTTTGCTGCTCTTTTCAATGTAATCAAACCATCAGTGATCAGGAGAGGGAAAAAGGGGAATGATCAAGATTTACAATGTTTTTGAAGGTCTTACCAAAGCTGCATTTATTTAATTAGAAATGCAGAGAAAATAAGTAACACTGTGAAATATTATTACATTTATATAAAACTATCTGTTTTCTATCTGAATATATTGTAAAATGTAATTAATTGCTGAATTTTCAGCATCATTACTCCAGTCTTTGGTGTCATCATTAAATCATTATAATGCACTAATTTGATGTTCAAGAAACATTTCTGATTATTAACAGTTGTGCTACTTTATATTTTTGTAAAAACATTTAAATCACCAAAAAATACATTTAGTTCACCAAAAAATGAAAATTCTGTGATTAATTACTCACAGTAATTAAAAACATGTTGTTTTAAGCCTGTAAGACCTTTGTTCATCTTCAGAACACAAATTAAGATATCACTGATGAAATCTGAGAGACGTGTGTCCCTCCATAGACAGCAGCACTACTGAAATTATTTCAGTCCAAGAATCATAGTAAAAACACTGGTAATGTGACATCAGAGTCTCAACTTCAGTTTTGCAATTCTAGGAGAATTTTTTTTTTTTTGCGCAATAAAAACAAAGATAACATAATTTAACTCTACCATTCTTCTCCCATGAATTACACTCTAAAGTGGTAGAAGACGTAAGCGTACCTTCCTCTAGGCGCAAACGGCCACAGATTACATTCATGCGCGTGCTTTCACCCGGATGTAAACAAGGCTGATTACATCATATACGTTAAAGCTTGCATATGTACCCGCTGTAATACACTCTAAAATAATGGAAGACGTAAGTCGGGGGAAGAACTGTTATTTTTGTTTTCTTTGTGCAAAAAAAGTATTCTCGTAGCATCACAAAACTGAAGTTGATCCACTTTTTAACTGTTTTTAGTAGGTTTCTGAATCTGGGATCATTTCAGTTGTTGCTGTCATCATCCAAAATATCTTAATTTGTGTTCTGAGAATAAATGGTCTTATGGGTTTGGAGCATTTTTGGGTGAACTAACATTTTAAATTTCAATAGAAAATATAAAAACTTAATTAGAAAGTTCAAAAGAACAGCATTTATATGAAACATAAATCTTGTAATGTGTCCTTGCAGAAGAAAAGGAATGGTAGTTAAGACTGTAAATTGTTCAGCTCTAATTATATTTTACAAAATTTCCTATTTCATATTTTTAGAATTGAGGTGAGTGGAAGAGACATAGACTATTACACTTTTACTGTTAAGAGCATACAGAAGTAAAACTTGCTGTGTCATATTTTGGCAATAATCCTTTTCAAATTTATTATTATAATAACAGTTTCCCAGAAGAACAGAAGTTGTTTTCATTTCAGATTTTTTATAAGATTTTTGTCTGGTTGTAGTCGTGGAGTTCACAGAGTGGAAAGGAACGTGGTTGGAACGGCAGTGACTCAGAAAACTGGAGAGAAAGACGTGGATCTTTGTCGTCATCCCCACCTCCATCATCATCCTCATTCACTCCCTACAGTCTGTCAGCATCCCGAACAAGCAAGTGTGCTGCTAAACTCACCGCTCTGCTCTTTAATTGCAGAGGGTGTGACATATCTTGTTTAATTAGCAGTAACGATTAAATTAGTTGAGCTGCTCATTACACAATTTAATTCTGCCAGCAGCTTTATTTCAAGGTGAAACAATCACACGTCAAGATTTAGGACCTACTGGGAAATTAAATATTACGAGCCTCTCATTTCTGACCTTTGACCTGCAGCTGAGGGATACCTGACCGGCTCGGAGGGTGGGGCAGCCAGACATTTGATTGGCAGGTCTCCCAGTCCCTCCCACGCAGACGATCTTATTGAGTTACTGGCACAGCTGGGTTTGGAGAAGTACATCGATATTTTCCAACAACAGGAGGTAAATACACAACCCACACACACACACACACATGTCCCAGACGGCACACCCACAAACGCCCACACCGCTGTTGTCTGATGAATTTCTGGCTCTGAGCGCTTTTAGGAGTCAGAGTGCACAGGTTTATTTCAGTCTGCCTGGAAACAAAGTCATGTCTAAAGGTTTGAGATTGAACTAGTCAGTGGGTTTGCCAAAGTTCAGATCTTTAAATACTCTGAGTTTTGTTTGAGCCGGTTAGTAGCAAGCAAACTAGATTTCCTTGAGAAGAAGAATGTTCTGCTTTGTTTTGATTATGAAATGTCTGTGAAATGAGCACTTACATTGCAAAGAATTTGTTTTATTCAGTATTTTTGTATTGTCATTCTGTACAAATATCTTAACATCCTTAAATCAAGGTATATTTATTCGAGAAGCAAAATTACTGACATTCATCAAGACTATATTTGACAAATTTATTTATTTTTTTCAAGAGTAAGAAGTTGAAGTTTTGTTTTAATAAGACTTAATAAGTAAATATAATTAATATAAAGAATTTGGTTTATTACACTTTACACATTCTACTAACTATAAGTTACTACAAGTAACTACATGTCAAATTCTACATTTAATTTGCAACTACGTGTCTACTAACCTTCTGAGTAGTCTGTTAGTGTAGATTTAGGGTTAGTAAAATAATGAAAGGTTTCTCATAGTCAGTATACAGTAGCTTATTTATTTATTACTTTCGAGTTAGCAACAAATGTAGCCTTTAGTAAATAATAAAATGTGCTTTTCTTCTGAATAGGTTTATTTCCATGATCCCATTAGCAGATATTTTGTTTCTCGAATAAATGCTTTTATAAAATAAACTTTTACTTTATTTAAGGATGGATTTTTATAAATTTTATAGACTGAAATGTATGTATGTGCAATTATTTTAATATTTTTTACATAAATTAACTTTTAAAGATTATTATAAACCCTTTTTTTATTGCTTTATATGTTTGTGTTCTTTGAAAACATTTTGCTGCTAAATGGATGGATGAATATGGATCGATATAGATGGATATGGATGGATGGATGGACAGATGAATGGATAGATAGATAGAGAGAGACACACACATTTACACACAGATACTGTGAATATGTTCTCTGGATCGTCAGATTGATTACCAGACGTTCCTGACGCTCTCAGACGAGGATTTGAAGGAAGTGGGCGTGAACACATTTGGAGCGCGACGCAAGATGATCCTCGCCATCACGGGTCACTCTCATTAACCCAACTAATTGAGAATTCCACTTGGTCATCTTGGATGAATAAAAACACTTGATGAGTTTTCATTTGAAACTTTCTTTCCTTAACAGATCTGAGCAAAAAGAGGAAGTTTTTTCCAGAGGTGTCCAGCATAAAGTCGGGATACCTGGAGGGAGGCGCGAGCGGCCGTCTCCCTCGGATCATGAGCGAGGACACAGCTGCCAAGAGCAACCGCTGGTGACGGAACGGTCTGACCACTGCAGAGCTTCCTGTAATGCCCCTGGGGCCGATTTGTGCTTGCTGTCATGTGGTCCTCTGGGACCAATCAAAGTGTGACATGATAGATGATTTCCATATAAGACAGAGAGGACAGATGTGCTGTGACTCTCAGAGGAAACATGTAGAGAAGTGTGACCTTCAGTGTGAACCGACCGACTGCCCGTCCAGAACCCACAATTAGTATGCAAGTCTCTGACTCTCTACCTCTGCTACTCTGTCTGCTGCTCCTCTATGCAAAACTTCATTTCCTTTATGTATTGTTCAAAAATGAGAATACTTTATGATTATGCTTTAATGTCAGTTAAATTTGTATCTTCCATTAAATGAGAACCAAAAACACAGTTTCCTGTATTCATTTGAAGTAATGTTAAAATAAAAAAAAACTTAGACAAAAACTTAAAATTAAAAATAAAAAAGGGAAAATTATTATTTTCATGTAAATATGTCTTTACAAACCTTCATTGAAATTAAGATATAAAATAATTAATTTCAGTAATTTTTGTGACGTAAAAGTAAAAAAACAATTTTTTTTTTTAATACTGATTTTTAATATTAGTTACTTTTATGACAAAAATGTTTAATACAATATAATAAGGTTTAAAATAATTATTTGAATTACAATAATGTTGTGGCACAAACATAAAATTCATAAATATTTATTTTACTGTACATTTTTTATTACACAATAGCTTAATAAAAACAAGCAATGAAACATGTATATATATATTTTTTAATGTAAATACTTTTTGTGACATAACCTGCATTGGTTTTGGACACAAAACCTGTATTAAAATAAGTAAAACACGATTTTAATTAAAATCATTTTTGTGACTCAAAATCCTGATCCAACAGAGGGCGTCCTGTCACTGTCTGTGCCTCTATGAGAGCTTCAATTTTGTGCATTAAAACTCTTCCTGGAAATATTTTTTTCTAGGAAATGAGCAAATGATGTAATTTCATAACCTTAAAAATTACCAGTTTGGGCAGAGTTCTCGGTTAAATAAATATACTGTGTGCTAAATGAATAATTAGCTGCTTTTATTCAGCAGAGAAAAATATGAAACTGCTCTCAATATTTTTGGCGTTGCACCCCAGTGCACAAGTGAAAGTTTTCAATTAAAATTATCTGTGGTGAGTGTGCTCAGCGTTTCTCTCATTTACAATTTAATGCATCCCTCGTCTGCATGTCATTCAGCTGGATTTCTCAAATACATCATGCGGATTTCAGTTGTGTCAATATCTGGGCTGTGGCTGATGGGGATTTTCACACTCTAACACTTTAAAAGAGTAAAATGTTAACAGCACATAATCAGAAACCGCATTGACCTGCATTACCCATGTTAAAATATTGCCACTTAACATTAACAGCATTAAGTCAATGGAGTAGAACGGAATAAATTAAACACACAAACACACATGCACTCTGCTTGATGCAGAGAAACTGCCTCGTGTCCATGAGCGTCTCACCACAAGACATTGAGTGCTTTAATGGTGACAACTCATGAATAAGCCACTGCAGGGTAAGAACCGTCAACCTTTTATTTACCACTTTTATTTTATTTGTCTAGCATGATGTATTAAAGTGGAGCTCTCTAAATTGTCTTAACACGAATGAGTTAAGGCTGCTACATATTCTGTAGTCAGATTCAGTGTCTCCTCTTTTTATTACTTTGTTATATTATGATGGATTTGTTGAAATGGAGTGATTAAAAGCTCTAGTTTTGAAACAAATACCCATTTTGTGGAATGAGTCTCAAAACATTGTTTATACATTAATTAATTCAATTAGATTACATGTTATTTCCCCTGAACATTTAGTGTTTTTTTGTGAATGCTTTTATTTATTTATTTCAAAACATCATGGGAATGCTACTTTTAAATGTTCCCTAAAAGGGTAAATATCCAACCAAACACGCTCCACAATGTATTAAAAATGTTTTTGTACTTACATTTAAAGTACATTATTAAACACAATGGCTTTGTTTCCCAAGTTCTCAAGTACATCGTAAACCTAAGCGACGTTCAGCTTAGGTTCACGATGCCTTTGGGAAACGCAGCCCAGATAACTTTAAGTAATGTGCTGTTAATGATATCGGAAACATGTTAGCTTATAACTTTGAGAGAACTTTGCTAAAACCTTCTAAAAAAATAAGTTCCCTGTTAGCTGGATTAATTGTTTTAAACCTCTATGCTTCAAGTCCGAAGTATTGTTTAGCATATTATTTTAATATATTATCACGATGTATCTCAAAATTCCCTTAATTATTGGCGCACATTTAAGAAAAAACGGTGTACTTCCGCTTTGCAAAGTATATGCACGCATCAGAAGCGGCTGGTGTTGTGGTGCTGAACGGACAGCTCCCTACAAATATCAGTCTCGCGCGTTATGTATACTAATGAGCTTAATCTATTGACTTATTTATTCTCTTTAATTAAAAATGAGCCAATATTCCCATCACTCCCTCCCCTCAGCTGAATTCACTGCAGTGGACAGCAGAGCCATTATAGGCTGATTCAAAACGAAAACCGAGGCTGGTTTTAATTTGTTAGCAGTGATCAGGGAGCGCGTATTGATTCCCTCCGTACAGCACTGGATGTTTTACAGCTTAAAGTCAACACCTGCGTATTACCTCCAGCACACCCCAACCTCCGCGTTTATTCCCGAGTGAATGCACCACTCCCTTTGTTCTGAATCGTTTCTGAGACTGAAAGACTTGGAGCGTCCCAAATCGCATTGTATGACGTTTTATATTACACCAGTACAAGTAGTGCATTCACACCAAATTCCCTTTAATGCATTAGAATTATAATTCACACTGAAAAGAAAAAGAGCACCTGAAATACCCGGATGACGCACTTAAATAAATTGGACACTTTATGCACTTAGCTAAAATCAGACTCTTATTATTAGTGACAAAATAGCCTAAAACTCATACACTACATACATGGTTGAGTACACAAGTATATAGAGTATAAGTAGGCTACATAATGTACTGTGCGTCATTTGGGAAAGAAGTTAATGTGTGAGCGACGCAACAAAACAGCAACCTTGTTAAAATATAAAGGTTTCTGGTCATTCTAGCGACTGCATTTGGTTTGGTTATTTGAGATTGAGTCAAGTGATTATCATCAGCGTAGAGAGAGAAAGGGAGAGAGCGATAAGTGGGCGGGGTCACGGTGAAGAGAAGGCGGAGTCGCTCACCGTTCCGTTACACGGGTCCGTTTCTCCCGGTTGTGTTCAGTGCAGCAGCTGCGGGGATCTGAGGAAACTCACTCACTTACCCTCCCGTGTCTCGGATACTTTACGTTCTCGCCCGGTCTCCAGTCACCCGCTCGGGAGCAGAGAACCGTCCCGTCTTGAGGTGAGTGAAGAATAACGAATGACGAATAACGTCTGAATGAAAAGAAGCCAATTAACGCAGACGCCAGTGGAGCTCGCGCTTAAGGAGCCGCGCGCGGGGAAGCGCGACCGTTAAAGTCCGTTGTAAGATTGTCTCCTCAGAGACGATTAATCCTATCAGATGGACATATTCAGCGGATTTATAATCCATAAATAATCCGCGCCCTGCCTGCGAGGCTCTGGAGTTGTTTATTGGATAAGAATCAGACAGTTAGCTTTTTAATATTTTATATTTTGGGCGTGTTTAAAACGAAGTCCTCTCAAACTCAAAAAGGCTTGACGTCTTTACCTCAAGTGCCCCGCGCCAATTTTACCTGCTCTGTTTTTCGCTCTCTCTCCTCCAGATGATGCTGGGTCTCGGTCTGTTCGTGTCCCTGGTGGTTTTGACGGTGTCCGTTACCGGCAGCAGTGACGGAACCCCGCTGGACAATGATAAGTGGATGAGCACCGTGTCCCAGTACGACAAAAGCAAATACTGGAACAAATTCCGCGACGTGAGTTTTTCTCTGCATTTTCTGCTGCTGCTGGGACACTCGTCTGTGTGTGTGTGTTTTGCTTTCCAAATAGGGACCAAATGTCACCTCAGAGGTCTTGTAGTCATTATAATTAGCTTAATTTAGAAACAGAAGTCAAAGGAAGGTCTTTGTGTTTCTGCTTGGAAAGTCCCCTAAAGAACAGCAAAGATTACTGAACATTATTTTGTTGGCGTTGCTACAAGCTAATAGCTTTATACATTGGCAACATAGCTTGTTAATTAAAATCTATAATGTATAAGGTGTATTTTAGGGTTAGGGGTTGTTTAATGTTCATGATACACCTCAAAACGATGGATATGGGTTTGAGCTTGTCTGTGTTTGGCTGTCTAGTAAGCAAACATAAAATAGCTTAAAATTACTAGTATTTTTGTGCTTTTTATGTGAACATATTGCTCACAACCTGTCAAGAAATGGTACAGGGTGAATATGCACTGTGATCTACAATATGTGTGTATACGGCAGTTGGTCAAATGATATCTGAACATATACACAATAGCATAAAAGCTGTTACTGTAGATGTGAAAAGCTGAAAAAACAAATGTCAGGGAACTGTAAAAGCTTTTCAAATGTAAGCTAGTGCTGCAGGTATCAAGAAAGTTGTTCGTTGTGGTTATGTTTTATGATTTTGTTCCAGGGTCATAAATTATGAAAGTTTTTCTGCCCTGGGATTAAAAAAACCTGTGCTTTGAAATTTTTTTCCTCACAGTTTGTGTGTGTGTGTGCATGTGTATCTATATCTTATCTCTCTCTCTCTCTCTATGTGTATATATATATGTATTTATTTACTTATTTATTATCTTTTTTTATTGGATTTATTTAACATTTTTTCTTGCAAGTCTGTTGACAATTCTGAGATTCTTAGTGTTGCAATTACTACTTCTTTATTCTGTAGCTGAAAATATAACAAAACAGAATTCTGAGATGTAAACCCAGAAGTTTGTTTGAGTTTATATCTCACAATTATAAATTAATTAAAACAGTATTGTGAGATAAAAAGTCTACATTTTTGAAAAATAAATGTAAAATGTAAACCCAAAATAAAAAAATCTGAATTATGAAATAAAAAGTAATGATTATTATTATTATTATTATTTTTATCCAGTGCCTGAAGTGTGCTTCCATAATTACCACCTTAAACACTAAGGCATTTTGCAGGTTTTCAATATCTGATTCATAAACAAGCGCAACTGGTCTCAAGATCCTGAATATGTGCTTCCAGTCTTGTTGAAGTGAGTCCCAGTACTGCCGTACACTTCAGCAGTGATATTCGTAGCTTAAGAATGCAGTCAAGGTATGCCAATTGGGATGCAGCCTGTGCGCAGCGTGTATGTGTTGTGTAATCCACACCGGAGAGACTGAGATCTGGAAACCAAGCACCTGTCCATAAGTGTGTTTGGAGGGTCTCAGCTGTGGGATCCATATGAGAGTGAGATTTGGAGGCTCTTTATATGGATGAAGTGATTGCAGGAGGTGAAATGAAGAGTCTCTTCATGTCTCTCTCTTTCGCTATGCATCTCTCTCTCCTCTCATTCTTTATCTCTGCCTCTCTTACCCTCTGTGTCAGTAATTTTTCTGTGTTAATGAGAGGTGATGATATGAATGCTGATGCGGTGAAAGACGCTTTGAAAAGGAAGGTGACAAAGACATTAGCACATAAACGAACACACACGCTCATATGGTTCACACTGAACAGCCGCCAATACTGGAAAAATCATTATGGGTGGGAGGAATGACCGACATCTTACATCTTGGTATGTGTAGATCACAATGTAGGCATTTTTTCTTGAAAATGCAATGTGCAAATGGTTATGTATTAAATTGCCATCTGGTAATGGTATTTTTAGATAAGCCAGTAAATAAAATACTGTACAATTAAAGGCACTTCATGTATTTTTCACTTTTTATTTGGAGGACACACTGCATAACAAATGAAGTCTGGGATCAGTGTAAAGTCAATTTCACTTTATATAAGAGCAAATGTTGTATTATATAAAATAAATTTTTATTTAAGAATTCATGTGAATTTAAATTTAATTAGCGATGCTCTACAGGAAGTTGAATTACAATTCTTAATTGCATTGGTCTCAGTTGCAGAATTTTAGTTATGGTAAATAAAGCTTTCTTCAACCCTGAAACATAAAAAATAAGTCTATTTATTAATATAAGGAGGTGTATGCATTTTTTGCAAAATTGTGCAGGTGGTATTTCAAAAAATAACAAATAATAAAACTTTTAAGTAAAAGATTTCTGGAGTGCATTTTACGAAAAAATTATTTTAATTACTTATTTTGATAAATATTATTATGTATTTTATTTATTTATTAATAGTTGTTCTACTTCAAAATTCACTAGCAGCATATATATTGCAAAGCATTCCTTTTTTATTCTGTCTACGGTAGTGTAAAACCTTTTTCACACATTAAGACCATTATCCAGTAGGTTCATCATAACACTTTGCTCTATATTCGTGTACGTGAGAGTGTGTGTGGTGTGAATGTGTGTAATAACTCCACAAGCTCCATCAGTCTGTAGGGTGAGAGATGACAGGTAGTGTTGAGCCCACGGTTTAAAAGCTTTAAACTGAAGGTTTCCTGAGGATCTAGTACAGAAAGACGTTTTTAAACGCACACATACACGCGCTCATTTTGAAAGGCTTTCTGTTCCAGTAATAGTCTGAAGCCTGAAATTAGTGGTCGTTTTAAAGGTCGTTGTGAAATCTGTGCAGGCCTGTCTAATGCAGTGCTCTGACTGAGCAGGTTTGATTCAGTATTCTTTTTCCATTCACTTTTGGCATGACTTTGCTCAGCGTTAGGTCCTCCACAGTGAATGGGTGCCGTCAGAGGCAAACAATTGATAAAAACACCAGAATAATCCACATGACCCAAGTCCATCAATTAACATCTTGAGAAGTAAAAAGCTATGTGTTTGTACTATTATATTTTATACTTTAAATCATGGCTTAAATACAAGTCCTTTATCTATAATATTTCTTTCTCTGGGAATAAAAGTCTAAATCAGAAGAAAAAAATATGCACAGATCAAGCACTAAAACAGTAAAAAGTGGGTGGATTTTCAACAGAGGATGGACTTCTTCACTTGAGGAAGCTCTATTATGGATTATGGACTTATATATGGTGAAACTAAAAAATTAAATTAAACTTTTGTTTGCCTCAGAGTTTATTTTCTGCAGTAATCCAAAAGCCAATAATAAAATCATTTTGGATTGTTGTTAATGGATTCAGGGTGACGCAAACTCCCAGGTTGGCCTGCAAAAATGCGTCATTGCAGCACTCATTTGGTTCCAGGTTATGTTTGGAAATAGAGTTTTTTGAAGCACCAGTGCATAGAGGATTTACAAAAGAACGATGAAAACTCTTTTTTTACTTCTAATTGTAACCTTTACTTTTTAAAGACCAGCCAGTGTCTGTAGCTTCAAGTTAATTTGTATGCTAGTGTACTCATAAGTTGACAAGATTAACTTGCAGCAGATTTACACATTAAAAATTCAGTCTTTCTCCTCTGGGAAAACTGAACAAATGTTTTTCATGAGTCATCTCACAATTCTTTGGGAAGTTCTTCCCAAACTTCCTGTTTCAACAGGAAACACATCAATGCAGGAAAAAAAATGACCTTGTCAAGTTGTTTCTTTAGGAGTGAGGGATTGACTATCCTTGCTAAAGGCTGATGGGTCTGAATTGGATGGAGTTGGACAGTAGAGGTGAGGTTACAGCAAGAAAATACTGGATGTAAACCCTCAAATGTGATTAATGAAATGCTTTAGGTTTGTGTCGTGCAGCGTTGTGTTGTTAAAGGATGGATATATTCCTTTGCCATTGATTTAGGTGTATGGGATTCCTAAAGTCATCATTAAAGTTAGTTTTGAATACAAAAATCAATTGATATTGATGATATAGATAAAAACGGGCACAATTTGGAAGTCAGAGATCTGATCAACATTTGATCATTTGAAAAGTACAAATTCAGGAGGCGTTATAATGACCACAGTTCAATTTGATTCGATTCGGTGTCCTTTTAAGTCATTTATGAGAAAACTCAAAGGGCACAATCATGAGAGAGACCTTGTGTGTGTGTGTGTGGTATGGATCCTCTGGGGCCGCTGTGACTGCCATGTAAATGAGCCTCATTACTGAGAAACTGCTCACCGTCTAAACGAGAGAAGCGCTGAGGACAGCAGAGGAGAGGCTGGAAATTTTGGTTTTGTTGATGCTCTATTGTTCTCCAGAGGAAAGGCTGCTTGTGATTTACTGTAATCACTGGGATTCGGACTCTTAAGAGTTCCTGTCTTTCTCTTTCTGGTTCATTTTTGCTTTTTGTTGCTTCAAAGGAAGTAGTGCTGACGTCAGTGCAGAGGATCTGTGAACCTCTCTCAGGTCAGACTTGCATTTCCACAGTCACTTCAGAGATGCATAATGACCCTGACTATATTACTACATAACCTGCCTTCTAAGTACTGGTAGTAGGGTGCCAGTTTGGGGCAAAATTCCGAATCGAGGAGCTGTGAAGTGTCAGGAAGAAAAAATTACTGAATTTACACGCCTATATCCGACAAACAATGGCACTCTCTTCTTTCGCTTTCAAATTAAGTATCATTACCCATCCATCCATTGTTCTGTTTTTGTTTTATATTCTGTTCTGTTTATCATTGTATCTTTTTATTGTTACATCCATTATTGTTATCTTTCTGTTGTTTAATTTATTGTTGTATTTTTTTGTTGTTCATCAATTCTGTTATTGCATCCATCCATTTATCCATCTATCCATTATTTTATCTATCTATCTATCCATCCATCCATCCATCCATCCATCCATCCATCCATCCATCCATCCATCGATTCATCTATTGTTCTGTTTATTGTTCTATCATATGATTTGTTGTTATGTTGTTTTGTTCTGTCTATCATTGCATTCTCTATTGTTTTATTTTGCTGTTAGAACAATTTATTTGAATTTCAAATTACTCTAAGCGTACTTCAAATTCAAACAGGATTCTGTTTACTGCCTCTATTTAAATTCAGGAATTGCTTTCTTAATTCAATGCCAGCGAATAGTAAACAAATTTTCCAGCATGAAATTTGTAAATAAATTTATTTCATTAAGACGAAAGGTGAAAATAGAGTGGCTGGAGTAGATTTACTGCATGACAAAAATAAGAATTGAGTGCTGGTCGACTAAAAGCAAATCGCGCTGCACCTCTGAGCAATGTGTCGAGCACTTTAAATCTATTCAGATTGGCTGTTTATAATGAGAGGGGTTTGAGTTTTTTGTGGTTTTACATTACTGACCCGCTCTCTGCTTTCTGATCTTACTGGCTACTGGTTGAGGAAAAGCAGGTTTAAGGAGCTGATGTGGAACCCTTTTCTGACATCTCCTTTGTGCTACGTCTGACTTCCCTTCCCCCTTCTCTCTCTTTCTCTCTCTCGTTCTCATTCACTTTCTTTGACACATCCTGACCCTGTGCTCCGTCAGCCATGAAATCAGCCCTGCAACACACACTAAAACACACACACACAAACCTGCCTAAATCAGCTCCCGTATCGCTGTCTGTTTTTGCTGTCATTAAAGGGGTCATGCATTCATATCCAGACATATGAGTGCATATTGTTTTTCCATCTAGCTGTGCTATTTTATATTTGGTTCCTTCTATCTTTGGCAAGTGTGTGTGTGTATCTGTTTGTGTGTGTGTGTGTGTGTACGTGTATGCGTAGTTGTTTCTATTGATTTGTTAATTCATTAGACTGGGCAGAAAACCTGAACAGAATTGCTGAGGGAACATGACTGTAAGAGAGGCAGGTGTGTAAACCCACGGGAATGATCAGTGTGTGTGTGTGTGTGTGTGTGTGTATGCTGACAGACGGTATTACACTGAGTGCTCACAGCTGTGAGTATGATGACTGTGCTGAACATGTTCTGTGAATGTGCATGGTAAGAACAGAGGGATGAAGTGGAAGAGTGAGAGAGCTGCAAGGACAGATTTTAATTTTGAAGAGAGAAAGACTGACTTTTGAACTATATGTTTGTAAAACAGATTTACTTATGATACACAAAAAATTAAGTTTGGCAGGAAAGTTGGTTTTAAAACACAAAGGCCCGGTTTCACAAACGAGGCTTAGCTTAAGCCAGGACAAGGCATTAGTTAAATTAAGATATTTGAGCAACTTCTACAAAAATGCCTTTTAAGAAAATATTACAGGTGTGCATCTTAACACAGAACAATGACACTGACATGTTTTAAGATATGTCAGAGCAAGATATTTTCATCTGAGACAGCTCAAACATGCAATTTAGTCTGAGACTAGCTTAAGCCTTGTCTGTGAAACTGGGGGATAGTCTGTGTCTCTGTCTGTTAGATAAAAATATTAAAACCATATTATTTCTGTGATGCAAAGGGAATCCAGTCATGTAACTGGAGTCAATTACAGTATAATACAGATGCCACGTCAAATGTGCGATTTATAGATAGATAGATGAATAATTCAAAATATAGCTGTGCACTAAATCAAATTGCGATGTGTGTGTCTGTGACTATACAACACAAAAAGGCTGCCATATATTTTAATTCTATATTCGGTGTCTCTGTATGAATGATCAGCGCCATTTCACCTAGTAGTACACACTCAAGTGCACGTGATGCTCATGGTTTTTAAAGCATCTGCGGTCTCACTCACTAACAGAGTTATTTTAAAAAGAGTTTTTCAAAAGCACATTTTGACGCAGGGATGGTTGTGCTCTAAAGCCCTGGGGTAGTGTCAGTGTTGCCAGATCTTATTAGGACAAAACCCAACAGCAAACAAGGACAAGCACGAAAAAGCACTGAAACACCCAAATGCTTTGTTTTATAATACACACACAAAAAAAAATC
>JAUYWG010000048.1:44861-65175 GCA_034779775.1 Enteromius afrohamiltoni
ATGCTTAGAGGCTTTCTATAAAATTTGGAACCACTCTTGTCTATACATCATCCCATTTAGGAAAGTAAGACAAAATGTCCAATATGCAACAAATACTTCCTAAACCAGGACATTGAGTTCCATGCCAGTATCTGTGGCGCAAGGTAAGTCAAGTCACATTTATTTATTTATATAGCATATTTCATACGACACATGCAGAATAAATGTGCTTAAAGGGACATTGTGTAACATTTTCTGTTGTTTACTGGCCAACATCGATGTCTGCATTTCTTTGTTTTTTCCCCCCCATGTATTTCCCCATTTTTTCCACTCAGTGGAAAACCTAAGTACAGTCCTGGGCATTGCCCCCCCTCCCGACCCCCAGAGGGTCTTACACTGAGCTCAAGCCTCCTTCTTGCTTGAGGAGTGAGGAGGTCCTTCTTTCCACCCGATGGGGCAGGGTGTCCCCGGCTGGTCGTAGCGCGTGGAAGGATCACGTTATTCTAGCCGGATCCTCCCCGCCCCCTTCGGGCGCCCCGGCCGGCCAGGGGGGCAGTGTTCAGCCCAGGACTGGTGCATGTTTTTGTGGGAGTAACTCACATGAGCTACCCAATAGAACACGGGGAGAACATGCAAACTCCACACAGAAAGGCCCTTTCACCAACCCCACCCAGGGTGTGGGTGCTGATGATGTGGAGGAACAAACACACGCACAGCGTCCCCGGCAGTAATTGAACACTGGACCTTCTAGCTGTCAGGTGAACCACTACCAGCTGCACCACCTCTGATGTCTGCATTTATAAATGTGTTATCATTGGTGTATTAGGACCTAATAATTTGACACATTCTCCTAAGTGAAGAATTTTAGATGTGTTTCTACATAGGGCGGGTAAGCCGGTAGGGAAGCGCCATGACAGTCGGCCATCTTGGAACTCCAAGTGTCTGAGCAGAACAAACACACAGCATGGAGACGACTTGTTGAAGCCACGATTCCATCTCTGCTGGATAGAGTCAACACCACCATAGGGAACTTGTTTTGTTGTTGTTATTCTTGTTTTGAGCATACAGGGCCAATAATCTAGATAATAGTAATCGACTCCCTGCAGTAACGGATGACATGATTTAATCAGTGTTGTTGAGGCTTTTTGATCCACGGCTACCGATGTTGCAATATGTGTTGGAAATGGTGACATGCAAGAAGCATTAGTAGTTTTTATTCGATAACTGAATTCAACGTTAGATGGCAGTAAGTTTTACACAATGTCCCTTTAAGTGAAAATAAATTGATTAATAAAACAGACAAATGGTGCATTTATATATATATCCTTTGCATATAATAACAGAGAATTCTCTACTTTGCTGTGATTAGATTGAATTCAGTGTGACTTCCATTCTTAGTTATAGTCCTGTATGGAGCCCAGATGCTGGACCTGAAAGTCCCCATGATCTTCTGTCTGGTAAGTAGTAAGCCATTCACAACTGTGTGTAATACTTTTGAATTAACGAGATTGCAAGAGCCATGTTTACTGTACGAGGAACCGGTCGTGGAAGCTTTATAGCAGGGAAAAGTGTGCACAACCAAAGGTGAAGAGTGTGTAGCATACCTTTCTCTCCATTCAGGGTTTACACTTTAAAATATTGGTTGATAAAATATATATTTCAACCTATATTTAGATACAGTCCTAATAGGGAAAAACGCATGTAGGCACCTGAAAGTTTCAGACGTCTTTTACTAAAGGTGTGTACTAGTGTATTAGAACGTATTAGAATGTACCAGAACTTAGACCAGAGTGGTTGACAGTTTATCTCCACCATTACACAGTTATAGTGAATTATGATAATGGACATATTTGAGTACTTTCCTCACTCCACACCCTTGGTGTCAATTGGCTCACTATTACAATTCATGAGGCTAATTAATTGGATAAATACAGAGTGGATAAGATGCTTGTCCTCAAATAATAAAACATTAGGCAACTCTATTCTAACTTTGGCACCTCACTAATGGAATTCTGCACATTATTTTTGATCAATGCAACTAACTTTTACCATACAACTTATTTGCAGAGTGGAACGACGATAGAGAGATGTGTGGAATGCTGTAACATCTCAGTACTACAACATGCTTCACACCTTGGAGGAGGAGGGGTTTATAGACCTGTCTAATGCTGTACACCTCTTCTGCCTTGGGCACATTTTCATTCCACTTCTACAAGCAGATCTTCAAAACTTTGTGGAGACATGGAACTGTCACCCCTTGAGGACTGAGGGAAACCTGAACCCTAATCAGCTTTGGACAATCGGGAGGTTGCAAGTACCAGTGCAACAGCCAGACCAGTCTGAGGTTTGTCCCAACCATTGCAGCAGGCAAAACCCTTTGTTTTTAGTATTCATTTATTTTTATTTTATTTTTTCAAGGTTGTATGTACATGAAGTATCTTGATAAGTACTACCCAACATGGTATGAATAGTCAAGCTCACATTATGTTGAAAGACAATTAGTTCATATTTGTATTTTTTCTATTACAGATCGAACTCTTGCATGACCATGAAGCTGGTGGTGCCAGCTGACGCTCTTGCTGCCTTACAAGTTCTGAACCCCACCATACATTCCTCTTCTTTTGGGCGGGATCTCTATTTACACGCCCTTCAACTGGTCTCATTCCTTGAGTAGGTGTTGTAGGCAGTTTACAAAACCATAGCGTTTTATGTTTTTTGTTTTTTTTATTATTCATGTTTTTGCTGTTATTAAACACAACAATTTGACTAATTTTTATTTCAAATTCTTGCCTTCTCACCCAGCTAAAATGATATGTTAGTGGTGTGGGGCCTGACATCTTAAGGACCTAATTAAGCAACAGTGAAAAGGATGATGTTCATGGTCATATTCGTGGCTGTTGTTAGGACTATGGGAATATAAAAAAATATATAAAAAGTTAATTTAATGCAGTCTAATTAAACAGTCATCTAATAAATATCTCCATGCATGTCAATCTGGTGCTAGGAAGCTCAATAAGAATATCACCAAAAGGTTGTTAGTAAAGATATTTTGAAAAAAAAAAAAACAACTAGGTCATTACAGAGCCCATTGATTCTCTAGAATTTGTTTAAATTCTTGTCAAAAGTTTAATTTTCTTACAAATTAAATTTTGAGTATTCATTGGCTGCAAGTTATAATCATAATGGAAACATAAGCCATTTAAAATATACATCTATGTGATGAATCCATATAAAATGTTTTCATTGTTTTAATAGATTTAGTCCAGAACTAAACGTTTTGACGATATTCTAATTTGAGATCCACCTGTATACTAAAGTATCAGATGAATCATTTCATACAGTAATAATGGCAACAATGTAATGTAAGAAAAAAAGGTTTATTTAAAGCTCATCAAAAGACAAGGTAGTCATGAAACACAAATAACAAATCAAACCGAAGTATATGAACTGCAAATCACAGATGCATCATGTTCTGTGCCATTTTAATTGCTGTTGTCATGACATTCTTAAATGACTCGTAGTCTGACGTGTGCAGTGGGTAACGTTATGGTGTTTGTGCAAACACTGACTGTTGGGTAGCAGATAGTAGTATGGTGTGAGGCATGTTGTTACACTCATGGTCAAACTTCACTATGATCTTAAAGTTCTGGCGATTGGAAAGAAGATGCCTGTGTGCTTGACCCGTAATCCACTGCATCACTGTAGGTACAGTTGGGGTGTCTTCAGATGTGGCATCTGGTTCAGCTACATAGAAAAAAAGAATAGTTAGTGTGTGTGTGTGTGTGTGTAAAAAAACACACAGATATATATATATATATATATATATATATATATATATAAAGTTATACTAAAGAGAGACCATAATTTTTGTTTTTCAATTTACTACCCTTCTTTCCTAATATAGCAGCCTGATACTACACCACTGCAGATAGTGGTAATCATAAGGGTTGTGCATGTTGTAGTTATTACTCTACTTCACTACTTTTTTCCATTAATACAAGACGCCCCTTATATGGTAAATAGACTGTATTTAAATCGTACAGTAAATGAGTTATATTAAAATCAGAGATCAGTCTAAAGGACCTCAATATGACGAACAGTCTTCCACTGCTGGAAAATAAAATTACATTACTTATAATCCAGTGTTTAACCCAGTTCCACCGGCTTAGGTGTAATGTCTAAATTCAACACTCCTAGTAATCAGGAATCATAATCAACACTGAGCAGTTGTACACATACCCTCCACCTCATACAGGAAGTCTTGAAAGTGTTCCATGAAAGTGCACCTGTTGCAGCCCCTTTGACTCATCTCTGGTGCCAGATGGGAAGAAATATACAACCTCAGACAACTGTCACTCACACAACATATCAGCAAATCAACACAGAATAAGGCAAGACTTGTAATTGGTTGACAGGACAACACTATATGATATTCCAAATCTAAATAAATGAATACTAAACAAACCATCTTGTCTTCTTTTCCAAGGATTTTCATAAAACTAAGGGCTTTTGCGTATAGACTGAATAGTTTTTTTTATTGAAGTGTTTTATTTTATTATTATTGATTATTTTTTTTGCTAGAAGCAACCTTTTTTTTAATTGAATAATAAAGACACAAAGGTCCTACCAATAATATGGCTCAAACAAAAAATAACATTACTTCAAACAAAAAACGTGCATTAACTAAAAAAACCTTCACTTCAATCAAAAGAAAAAGATTTTTAACCAAAGAAAATCAATGTTCAAAGGCATTTTTTGTCTAAACTATATATTTTAATTCAACCTTTTTTTTTAATTGAATAATAAAGACACAAATGTCCTACCAATATCATGGCTTAAACAAAAAATAACATATAACTTCAATCAAAAAACGTACTTCAAACAGAAACCTTCACTTCTATCAAATAAAACATTTTCAATCAAAGAAAAGCAATGTTCAAATGCATTTTTTTTTGCTTTCATAAAGTTTTTTCCTATGATTTAAAAAGGTTTTTTTCATTGGAGTGACTTTTTTTTAATAGAAAAAATATTTTTTGGATTGAAGAAACATTTTTTTTGATTGAATAATAAAAACACAAATCTATCTCCATAAACTACCAATACTTGCAAGTTTTAGAAACAATTTATTGGCAACGTTTTGATATCATGCGGTTCATCGGGCATATTCATACATAGAGATGTGAGCTCAGTGACATCATAACCAATCACGGTGATAAGCTACTATAAAAAATAAATAAATAAAAAAGTACATTTATAAGTAATTGCAGTCTTTTTGGGGGGGGGGGTTTGCTGCTATTGTTGGCCATAACAGGAATTCCCTCTCCATCTCTTACTCCACAAGCGAAAATCTTATTAGATTTATAAGAAATCGACTTTCCAAAAAGTCTGATTAAATGACTGCTTATAAGAACAACCAGAAAATAAAAGAAACAGCATCTCTTAAACCAGTCATTGAGATGCATATTGTTTTAGAATGTCTCTGCTGAGGATGAGACTGTAGACAATTTCAAATCATCTAACAGCATTCTGAGCATTAGATTTTTTTGTGATTTAGAAGTAAAATTGTGTGGTGGTGGTTTTTTTTTTTCTTTGAAGAGGTTGTCATGTTGTGACACACTAGGTCTGGTGCAGGTTGCTCTTACTGATTATGTGCAGGTCGTTTTCTGTGGGATAATATCCACACACCATGTCAAAGAGAAGTATCCCTTGTGACCACGCAGGCATTAAATTTCCATGACTTCTGGTGGACAGTACGCTCCTGTGCCTGCTGTAAAGTAAAAAACACATTTACACGTTGAGTACATGGGATGTGTTTCTGTGAGATAAAATGACAGAATAACGTCACTTTAAAATGAAAAGTTTATTAACTTTTAACTTATAAACTCACCACGCTCAATCAGTTTGACCTCCAGGGTGTTCTGGTTCACCAGCAGATTTTCACATTTGAGGTCTTCTTGTCCCGCTGGCTCCAGATCCTCTGAGGAGCATCATGAAACTATTCACGTCTGTGCAGGGCATGTGTCGCTCAATGACCATGATGCAGTGGTCTGTGACGTCCTCCCAATCCAGCGGTTTAATTATCTGAGGAACAGTGCGACCCTTATTGGTTATGAATGTCAGGCCAATCTCCATGGGGAAGGTTTTGGGATGACCAGGCTGTAGGTGCTGTTCCAACTAAGCAAAAAAATGTGTTCAACCCAAACCAAAGAAAAATGAAAATGTGCATTGGATCAGATGTAACTGAAGTACAAGCTTATGAGATGTCTTTAAAGTGCCCTTATTATTCCATTTTAAAGGTGGCTAATATTGTTTTTTTCTTAAAACAGGTTTACATGTATGCAAGGTCAAAAAACACTCTAGTTTTCTCTAAAAATAGATTTTATTTTACCCCATTTCGAGTAAACGACTCGTGTGAAGCAGATCGAAGACTCAGTTTCTCTGAACCCCTCCCTCCCGTGAGTCCTCACTGTGATTGGTCAGATGGCGCAGTCCTATATGATTGGTCTACTGCTACAGCGCTCCACAGACTCAAAGCTTGAACCAAAACTAACGTGGACAGCGTTTTTTTAAAGCCAAGTATTTAGAGAAATTCCTCTCTGTTTTCAATAATAACATTGTGCACACAACATTGTTATCAAAAAACTTGTCATTTATATCAACCCGCATAAATACGCTGTTGAGCACAATAATAACTATGCCAAACCTATGTAACTTTAAATAGGGCGCTCACATGACGTTAAGCATTTTCTGGCACATAACCAAACTGCAGGGAAATACCTGCTTCTTCCATTCATGTAAACAGGGCCTTAAACTCATGATGAGACAGACAGACAGTAAAGCTGCATCAATCACAATGTTTAGACTGCATTACAGCCCCACAGCTGAACAACAGAACTACAGAAACACAACTTAGTCGGTTATCAAGACATGTGCACGGTTGTTGCACAACATTGCGTATACAAAAACGATCGCAAGAAAATTCAATCATTAATCTTACTTACAGGTAGAAGTTCAGAGGAGCAAGCAGGTCCAAATAAACTGGGCTCTGATCCTTCTTTTAAGACCAAGTGTTTGTTGAATATGGCATTGTACTCCAAGATTGGAAAAGCAGTCATCAGTAAAATGACGCAAACTCAACAAAAGACTGTACTGCTGAGGTGTTGATGAAATAAATTAATGTTAATTATGTTAATTTGTAGATATATATATATACATATACATATAAAACAAATGAACTCTCACTGGATACAGCGTCTTCTTCACTTGATGTAATCAATGTGGAGATTGTACTGTTTGGGGGCAGGGCAAGCTGTTTGCGACGTATAACGTGGGCGGACATTATGCAAAATATGTTACCTAGTGACGTGGCTCAGTAACAAAGAAAGATTCAAATTGCTGACGACTCATTTTAGGCGAATGTGAGCAGACTCTTTTTTTTGATAGACAATAACTTTATTTATCGTGCACTGTCAGCGTCACAACTTTGCAGATAGTTTATATCTTCACATACAGCTACATGACACACTGCATGAAAGATCATGTTTGAAAAAGCTTAAAAGGGGCACTTTAATGTAGATTGAAACAGAGAGCGTGTCTGAATGCTGAACTTTAGCAGAAAGACTATTATAAAGTTTGAAAGAGTTGAAAACTCTCCTCCTGCTCGCACTGGCCTCCATTAAGAGGCCGATCCCTTCGGCAGTTGGATGTTGTGGAGCATCTGACGCCAGGCCCTCGAGGTGATGTATCTTTGAGAACCGCTAAAGGGCTGGGAACCCCTGAGTGTTACCCTGAGGATCTCAGGTGGTATAGGTAAGATCTACTTTCCCCAGTTTGAGGGTTTCAATCTCTTCCTATACTCCATATGCATTGAAAATCATGATAAATGTGAGTTTTGTCTTACTCTTGAAAGAGAATGACTTCCACACGTCCTACAAGTGGACGTCCCAGTTTCAGTTCTTATAGTGCAGTGCTGGTCCATGTGTTGAGTCCCTTCCTAAAGGATTGGAGACTCTCAAATGGGACTGGAAGGGGCAGTCTCTATGGCACTTTGGTAGGGATCCCTATTCGTCTGTCATCGACGTGACACCGAAGTGACCGACTGAAAGTGAACGTCTGAAATCATTGCGTGTTTACAAAGACGCTGGGTTGTTTTGGCATCTCGAGGTGAGATTCCTATTTGATGTATTTGCGAAAAGACATGGCAAAAGGATAATAAAGCTATAAATGCAGAATGCAATAATCATTGTTGCTGTTATGTTTAGTTGTTCTATGTTGTGTTTCCCCTTGTGCTCTGTGTTTTTTTCTGTGAACTAGTTCTATTTAATTAGTAATTCTGTTCCAGTGTGTCCAGTTCTTTATTATTGATTGTCTTTCCGTTATAAGTTGCTTTCTGCTCTTCAGTTCTCATCCGTTCGCGTATAGATGTGATGTGCGTTTTGCTGCCTCTTTGATCCTTGTTACAATTAAATTTGTTAAATCGTTCTTACATCTCCTTTACCCTTAAAAGCTTGCACACAGTCACTGTTATTATCAATGTTAGGTTTTCATGTTGAACTGTAATATAACTATTGTGTTGTGTTCCTATGTTTACACTAAACTGTGGGTCCATGGGTTAATGTGTTGAATAAGACACATGCTCTTTTCTTTAAAAAATAATCAGTGTTTTGTCACACTTGTCAAATTGAAATGTACTATAGTAAGAATGATAAAATGGAAGAACAGGACTCTAGGCAGTGACTACAGACAAAGTAAAATGGATAATAAAGTAACTTATGTGCTGTATATGTTTTTTGAATGTAGGTTGTTGCACATATAAAATGCACTTATAACCCTACACTTGTCATGAAACGCTGCTGCGACGTCACGGCTTTGCTTCTCCTTGCAGAACAAGAAACTCGAAGGCAAAGGATCTCAATTACACGTCAACATTTATTTAAAAAACGACAGAACATGAGGGCTTGAGAACATGCAGAACCTGTGTAGACATCACACAACAGACATGATGTACTTCAACGAGCGAGAACCGGATATGACACACGACATGGATTTATACAGGAGACAATCAAGGATAAAGGACACACACACAATTGGATGGGCGTGAAACACTAAAAGAGCAGGGCAGAGTCTTGAACACAGAATAACACAATGATACAAAAGGTAAATGTAAAAGCACAAGCACATGGTACATGAAAACAAAACATAGAACACAAGGACAGGGGAAAACATCAACAGAGCCAAATTACGGAAGAGGATTAGGGCCAATCAATAATAAAAAAAAGGGATCATTTAAAGATTAAAGTCATTAAATTTCGAGAAAAAGCTTGTTAAATAATGAGAAAAAAGTCAAAATAAAATGTTGAGAATAAACTTGTTAAATTACGAGATTAAAGTCGTTATATTTTAAGAAAAAACTTGTTAAATTTAGAAGAAAAAAAAACCTCATGTTTTGAGAAGTAAAAATGCAGAACAAACAACAAACATGAAAAAACTTGTTTTGGAACATGCCTGTCAGTGCCTCCAGAAGCGTAGTTCATAGAGTAAAACAAGCCCAATTGATTGAATCCATTTCTTGCCAAACTCTCTGATTAAAGAGTGCTTATAATAAAAGCTTATAATAATTTATTTCCCAACTGTATTCAGAGGCTGTTCAAAATTAAAGTCAGCCAGTACTGCCTAAAAGGAATGTTTACGTTTAGTAAAATAAGTAATTTAAAGAATAATTGCATCTCTAATAAAGGAGGAAAAAAAAAATCTATGGAATGTGATAAGGAATTAAAATTATGTAATTTACTTACATTATTATTTTATTTATTTTAAAATAAAGTAAGTGAATATATGACACAAAATTAATATATATAGATATGATTATTTTCTTTCCCTCATTCTCTTTTTTTCTTAAGTAAGAATAATAAATTTTTATTTATGTTTTTGGTTGTTATGTGCACAAGTAGTTAAGTATGTAATCAGAAATATTGTAATATTATTTTGTGCAACTTACTGTTAAGTGTCGCCCATAATTTGCTGATGTACAAAGTGTAGTAATAAGCAAGGCTTTAGCCTACACCTTTTCAGTGTTTAACTGAAATTAACTTGATCGACTGATTGAAGTTTATGCTTACAATCAGTGTTTGGTGTCAGTCATTTATCATTAAATATGATTTTAGGCATTACTCATGGGTAAGGTTAAGCTTAGGTGTAGAGATATGGTCAAGACTATATTTTTTTGTATTAAAATGTTGTTCAAGGAACACATAGTACAGGTTTTAACTATACTATAATTAATGGTAATGCACAAAGATGTATTGGTATAATACCCCACAAAAAAAAAAAAAAAACTAAACAAATAAAAAAAATCCAGCAAGTTTCCAGCAATTTTAAAAAAGCTAAATCTTGTTACAGCTTGAAAGCACTCGGTTTGCTTAATATACAACTGCACTAAAATAATTTAGACAAAAAAAAATTGATGTATTAGTAGTTTTCGTACATTTCTATGCACTTTAGTGAGTGAAGGACTCTTATTTTGGCGTGGTGTTGTGACGTCATTTGTTTGTGCCGCGCTGTGCTGCTGCATCTCTGTGATTAGGCTGGAGAAAGACTAGTTCTTTGAGCGTTTATATTGTTTAAGTCGGGACATAAATTGAACATTAATATTTGATTTAACATTTAATGGACGTTATTTTGTGTGAGAGAAGCACACACACGCGTGAATAACAGAAAGTGTTCCTCTGGTTAAGATGCACGCAGAGATTTAGTTGTGATCTATTTTTCTTTCTTCTCATCTTGGGAAAAAAAACTAAAACTCTTGAAGCAGCTGAGATCCACGTGATGCGCTATTATAAAGATGGCATTTATTAAACAGGAGAGGGAGGACGTGAGGATTGAAGAAACATTCAGAGTAAAACATGAAGAGACTGAGACACAAACAGGTTAGTTTTCATTCTCAAAGCTGAACTTTGACCATTTAACTGAGCATCTCTAAAATATTTTCTAGTTTATGCTTCCTACCACAACAACCATTCACTTACTTATGGCATATGTAACAAGTTCACCCCAAAATGAAAATTCTGTCAATAATTTCTCACCCTCATGTTGTTCCAAACCCATAAGGTCTTCAGAACACAAATGAAGATATTTTAATAATTTAGATAATCTGACTTTGCAACACAACTGAAATGATCCCAGATCCAGAAACGTAGTAAAACAGTCCGTGTGACATCAGTGTCATCCTAGTATCGCAAACATAAATTGAGCCAAAAACAAAAAATAACATAATTTACTCAATCATTCTTCTCCCCTAAGTTACTACTATTACCATTTTAGAGAGTATCACAATGCAACGCATACGCAAGCTTTAATATAGTTGATGTAATCAGCCTTGCTTACATCCAAGGAAAAGCATTCAAATAAACAAAAACGGCGCTTGTTTATGCTTTAGTGGAAAGCATATGTTTGCGTTGTTTTTACTACGCTATGTTTTTGATGGGTATTGCTGTCTATGGGGGGTTTCAGATTTCATAAAAATATTTCTGATCTTACGGCTTTGCGATGACACGTGGGTGCGTAATTAATGACAGAATTTTAATTTTAGGGTGAACTAACTTTAAAATCACTGCACATTGGTCTTCTGAGGTGATATCTGGTGGGTGGTATCTGTTTGGACTGAAAACATGCCTACTTATTTAAGTCCGTCTGCAAATTGTGTTGTTTATTATTTGGCTGATTACAGCAACAGCAAAGATTATGTCTTTTAAAAAGATTTGTTGCTATATTCTAGGACCTGGATACTAAATCAATACAGAGCAGGGGTCCGTTCTTCGTACCTCGCTAACTAGCTGGATTTGTTGACTATTTTGCATGATCTTGGATCGTTCGGATCTTCGGCGCTCATCTGGGACTTGCTGTCATAGTAACCAGTTCATGAACTTGAACCTGCTCGGGATTTAGTCTGTGCTCCTGCCGGGTCATGATTGGTTGAAATGGTGAGGTCACATCTGATTGGTTGGTCTGACGCGGACTGACTGACGTGGGAAAAGAAAAGTTTCTTTATCTTTATAAGAAAGTGTAGAAAATAATTACGAAGATTCACGCATGATATATAAAAATATAGAATTTTATTTATATTTGATATATATAAAAAATATGAATAAAATATAATGTCAAGGAAAAAACATTACATGGGCAACACTAACGCATTTAATTTATTGGCTACTGTTTGCCAGCCCTCTCTCCTGGCTTTTGCAACATTTACTGTGTTTCCTGGAGTCTTTATTAAAGTTCGAAATTTACGACTGCGTTTTAGTGCCACCAAAAAACAAAACAAAAAAAAGAATCCAAAATTACGAGCTTAAAGTCAAAATATTTATAGAATAACATTTTTATTCTTTTATTCGGAGATATCCTCTGCTTTTAAAATCTGTCAGTTTTATAGCGAAATACAAACAATATGAATATTATAGCTGAAATGGCTTTAGTTTAAGCGGCAATGTAAATCAATAATTCTCCCGATTACAGTGAGACTTCATTATAAATTAGTCTATAGCCTGTTTTCCATGCCTTCTGATGTTCCTTCACTTTTATATCTTGCTATACACTTCAAACAAAGAGGAAAAACACATTCATTTGAAAGATGAGCTGTTTTCTAACAAAAGAAACAAAGCAGAACATTATTGCGATTGCTGGGTGTCTGACATGCTGCAAAAAATTAATATGTATAATACAGCGATCTGATCAGTGAAGATCTTGGAACAACACATTACTGTAAGACACAATATAAAACTGAAAGTTGACACTTTGTTTAAAAAGTACTAAAGGGACCAATCTTTTTGCTATTGGGTGGCGATCAATAGCAAAAATATCAATACATGTCGCCTTTTAAACCAGTCCAGCTATACTAATCGTCAACAGCTGGTGCGTTCGGAGAACTGGATTAGTGAGCTCATAGTTAGCGCGATGATCTCATCTTAGATATCTCAATTTATCTCAGATGTATCAAGCAATGTACGAAGAACGGACCTCTGGCGAAGTGTTTTTGGGTACAACTAAGCTGACCGATGCACTGTAATCATGATTTGAGGAATATTCTAGTCTGAGTCCAGTTAAACAACTTCAGTAGACACAGTATTATCCACAAACTAGGGTTGGGTCGATAGATGATGCCATCTTCCATCGCAGATGGCCGATAGACATCAAGATTCTGAGGCGGCATCGCGATCCTCCTGCAAGTGTAGGGCTTCACCTGCAACCAGCTTGCGAAAAACACACTTAATCTATAGTGGCAAACCTATGCCATTAATAAGCGAGCGCAACACATGTTGGCGAGCATGGTAAATTATTTCTGTGAGAGGAAAACAGATGTACATGTGAAGAAACGGGGCCCGCGAGCTTATTTACTGAGGAACAAAGCTGTTCAAAGCCTCTAATTAGTTTTGATGTTATAAAATTTTAAAAAGTTTTGACGTCTGTTGCTTTGTGCATTACTGTAATAAACTTGTATTTGTCTTTATTCACACTAGACCAGATGGCGCTAAAAGAGGAGAGAGAAGAACGTAATGAAAAAAAAAACAAAGATCAGCAATATTGTGACTTCAAAACTGAAGAAAAATCTTTTTCTTGCTCACAGACTGAAAAGACGTTGTCGCAAAAAAGAGCTCGAAAGAAAGCAACTGGTAGTAATTTTACCTGCGTTCACTGTGGAAAGATATTTGATCAACAAGATTACCTTAAAGTCCACATGAGAATTCACACTGGAGAGAAACCCTACACCTGTCAACATTGCGGAAAAAAGTTTTATCAACAAGGAAACCTTAAAGTCCACATGAGAATTCACACTGGAGAGAAGCCCTACACTTGCCAGCAGTGTGGGAAAAGTTTCAACAAGAAGGGGAACCTTAAAGTCCACATGAGAATTCACACCGGAGAGAATCCTTTCACCTGCCAGCAGTGTGGAGTAAGTTTCAATCAAAAGGGAAGCCTTAAAATCCACACGAGAATTCACACAGGAGAGAGTCCTTTCACGTGCCAAGAGTGTGGGAAATGTTTTATTCGAAAAGGAAGCCTTAGGAGCCACTTACGAATACACAATGGAGAGAAGCCTTACCCCTGCCCACAATGTGAAAGGAGATTTACACACAAACCCACCCTCAATGCCCACCTGAGAACTCACACCGGAGAGAAGCCGTTTGTTTGTGCTCAATGTGGGAAGAGTTTCAGATATCATTTAAGCCTTAGTAACCACATGCAGACTCACTCCAGAGACGGCTGTTTGAGATGCCTGCAGTGTGGAGAGAGTTTCAAAGACAGGAAGCACCTCAAGAATCATGGAATATCTCACAGTGGAGAGAAACCGTACGTATGCCTTCACTGTAGCAAAACTTTTAAAAACAAGTCGTCTCTTGACAGCCACACGAGAGTGCACACCGGAGAGAAGCCTTTCGTCTGCCCTCAATGTGGAAAGAGTTTCACGCTTAAAGGAAACCTTAACATTCACATCAGGATTCACACTGGAGAGAAGCCTTTCGCATGTCTTCAGTGTGACAAGAGTTTCATGTATAAAAGTGACCTGAAGCGTCATTTGCAAACTCATGCTGCAAAGAACTAGTAGTGGTTTTCCGTGTGGTAGAAGGTTTATAAGAAAGAAGCTATTCTAAGCCATCTGTGGATTTACACTGTAAAAAATCTCAAAATCGGAAAGAGCTATTGTTTGCAAGGAATTTGTATGTGCAAAACAAACAATATTATGCAGTGACGGACTGGTGTATGACAGGTCTGTCCAAACTTGGTCCCCTGCAGAGTTCAGCCCTGGGCACAGTTTTTAAAAAAATTTAATCTGGATCAAATTGGTCCGGATTTGGAATCCCATGTTTTGCTATCCAGGATTAATTGATCTATCTTACTTTTATGCCAGTTTTTTAAAGGAACATTGGGTTGGATCACTTTTAACCAAATCCTGTTTACCATAGCCTTAAATGGAACCAACAGTGTAGCCTGCTGGCTCTGCAAATAACTACAGGTAGGCAAAATAGCTCTATAAAACAAAAATGGCTATTTGTGGCCACTGCTATGTGACTTTTATTTGACATCCGATAGCTATGATATTATTTTGTTGTTGTTGTTTACCATATCTCAATATCATTATATGTGACATGCTTCATATAGCTTTCAAATATGAAGGAATTTATATATCATCAGTAACCATTAAGTTTGTGATCATTCACTTAACAGAAAAACCCCAAAATATCTTTTATTGGGATTATTTGGGTCAAAATATCAAAACTGAATCCACCCTTCTGATGGGATCAGGATAATCCTGTTTTTGTGGATCAAATAGATCCCCAATCTGAGTTCAAAGTTTTGAATATCCCAAAGGGGAGGTTTGATCCAAATCAAATGTAAGATTGGATTACGTGGCCTGAGCTTAATTCAGAATCCCTCTTTTACTTTTGAAAAACCCAAGCTTTGATCCAATCCGTGATCCAAAATCCCACTGGATTACTTTTGGAAAAACTGGGCCCAGGTGTATGAAATTAAACTACCGCAAGAGTGTTTGACAGCCGATACTATATGCTCGTTATTAGGGATGGCATAGTTCATGAAAAAAAACCAAACCGTGCAGTTCGCTTGTCTCGGTTCGGAGCATGCATGCGTCGCACGGTTCGATGGTTCATGACATGCGCAATGTATCCTCGTGCCCTGTACAGTATGTGGTGTGTGAGAACATTTTGGATTTCATGTTACCTTTGATGACAGCGGAAATAAAACAATAGATAGTGGATGCGTGTTGCACAATACTTGCATACAGTCGCAGTTCTATGCTAATTTGATAAATGCAAGATATTCTGTAATATTGTAATCTTTGTGTGCTAAAAAGGCATTCATACATTCATGTAGATGGTAATACCCGTTCTCCTTTTTTTGCCAAATAAAAGAAAAGCATGTTGAAATCATCAATGTCTTTTTTCTTGCTGTATCAAAATCTCACCTAGCTTTCCTCAGACATGGTCCCAATAATGTGTCAAGTCAAATTCAGTTTATGCATGATTACATGTCATAATATATCTTTTTTTAATACTGTATCCTAAATTGCAGATAATTAGGCTATATATCATATGCTGAAGTACATTTCTGGAGTGTTAAAGGTTAAAAGAAAAGATAACAAGAAACGTACAAAAACGAAAACCGTGACCCTAAAACCGGGATACAAACCGAACCGTGCCACCCCTACTCATTATGATCATTTTAGCGGTACTTTGATGTCATATATCTATCGTTCGCTGCAGCACTAAAATTAGCAGGACACTACAGGGGCAGGATTGGACACCCCTTTTTTTTTTACGCCCTTGTGTTATTTAGTATATGTAGATACATGCATATGCAAATTAGTCCAAATACACAAGTTTCACCTTTCCCTGACACTGCACATCACATCAGACTTTTCAGAAATTTGAGTTTCCTAATTGGAAATTGGATGTGAATGTCCGCTCAAGTCATATTTGCTACTGCAAAATTCTAAAATAATTTTGATACCGGAGTTTCAGAGTTGAGCGGATCATAAACTTTAAACAGTGGTCGAGAAGACCATTGCTGCTATCAGTGCTATTCTGACAACAACTACATCCCTTTGTCTTTTTCGCTAAAGTGTAGTGTATTTATAGGCTTTATATGAATGATCATTTGTAGCCTATTGAAAGTTTTATTAGCAGTGAAATAAGCATGTATTTGACCGAAATTCCAGAATTGTCAGCAAGCTGAATACATGGTGCTGTGAATGTTTATGATTGTGGACCAATGGGATGCTACATTTGATTCTTTCTGACATTAAAGCACTTGAATACTACAAGCTCATAATCATGACTTCATAAGTGGGGAAATAGGAAATTTCATTACATCAAGGTTTACTCTTTATTTAATTATACCATATGTGGGGAATTTCCCAATAGACTTTATTTTGGTCAATATTGCACAAAAGCTGGTATGCTCATATTCTTTATTCTCTTGTACAGCCAAAAGTTCAAACTTTTTTTAAACACATTTTTGAATGCATGATATAGCTGTTCCAGGTACTGGGACAATTTTTTAATCAATAGCCATCATAATGTAGGGTCCAACCCAGGGGTTTCCCAGATATGGATTAGTTTAAACTAGGACTAGTCTTAAACCCTGTTCGAAAACCACCCTTAAGTGTAGACATCCCTTAAGTTACCCTTACACTTGAGGAATATTTTCTGCAATGCCCTTAACACCAAACATAATCACTTTATTTTTTTGTTGATTACTCTTGTCTATCTCTTCTTAATAAAACATTTTATTTTATTACCCTTGTGTCTTGATTTTAATGATACAGAAAATGGTTCTATAATTTACAGATACCGCAATCTCTCTTATTTGATTATTTGAAATTTACGTCCCACAAACATAAAAAAAATAACATTTAAGATTACATGGCTCAGTTTACTGAATCAGTTGAGGAGCATAATGTGCCAATGTGAACACATTTAAAAGCTTTGTAAGTGTCATACAAATATATAAACAGGACTTAAATACCTGATATAAAACCAAATTAATAGCATCGTAAGAAAACAGCCTTACATTAAAATACCAAACTGGGTAGAGTGTTCCAGCCACATTCCATAGTAACTGCTTTTAAAACCAATAAAACCCATTAAATATAGCTCTCTCAACCATGATCATCAGGCATTTTCCAGTTAAAATCTTCAAAAATTTTACACACATCATCAGTAAAAACGTTGTAAAAAAACATGAATTTTATCTACATCTTTAAAATAACAGTACAGACCTTTAATATAATTTTCAATTTTCCTCTTAAGAATATCTCCCACATTCATTACTGGATTTTCTCTTTGCCACCACCCTCCTCTCCCATATAAGATTTTTCATAAGCATAACCAGAATGTTGATTACTTTAAGGTTTTTACAATTTGTGTTCACAAAATACATATAACTTTCCTTTAAAGCTTTTATTCATCCATAATTTTATTTGTAATGTTTATCATACCCTAAATGTTTACAGTATGATAGTTAAATAAATCTATGTACTGTCTCATGATCAGAATGTTCCCGATGAGGGTCTTCATTATATGCAGCCTGCCGAAGAGGGGGTCTCCAAAAAGACCCACCCAGTGCTAGAATTGCCACCCTCACCCACTGCACTTTTCAATTTTGTGAGGATCAACAAGATATGCAAATCGGACCAGAAGCACAGGTACTATAGTTACAAGTTACTAGTTTTATTTTTATGCTAAAAACAAACCCTTTAATTGATACAGAAAATGTGAATAGAGAAGTTTTTATTTTTCTAAACCGATGTACCGATAATAAACATGTATTGAAAATGACACCAGCAAGGTCTCATTTTGTCACAGAATTATAACTACAGTGTACATATAACTATTTCAAAGTATTATTGCATTATTCATTAATGTTTAATTTAAATTTGCAAGAGACACCAAACCAACAGGTTATTAATAGGTATTATTGTACATTATGATTTCTCTGTAAATCTGTAAGCAATCTCTTTTAATGCAGATGAATGTAACAGTTTACTACAGTATCTTGTCTTTTTTATGTCTTCACAGGCAGACATTTTTGTTGGATGGGGATGATCCAGCGTATCCTGGAGCTCCACTGACAAAGGGACAAAGTTTAATCTTACTGAAGTCTTATGTACTTAGGCACAATGTGACAGGTGTGGCACTGGAACATCTATTGAAGATTGTTAATGAACATTTCCCTGGAATGGTACCAGTAACCTCATACCTTTTTCACAAAGCTTATGGACAATATGGAAATTTTGTCCCCCATTTTTACTGTCCAGCATGTGAAAACTACTTAGAGGTAAATAATACCAGTGAATACCAGCTTGTAATGCAGTCTCAAAGTCTCAAAAGTGTCAAAAACATTTCTTGAATGAAACCAAAGTTTAAAAAAAGACTGGCAATGTGCAGATGTCATTTCAGATATACAGTGTGGAGAAGAGTACAGTAAACTCAAAGAATCAGGTGAATTAGGTGAGGATGACATAAATTTAATTAACAAAACCACATCTTAGAACTGAAGCTAAGCATTTTGATCACGCAATGGCTGCAACACCAGACAGTCCAGTAATGGGAGTAAAAGGACCTTCACCATTAATGAAACTCACAAAGTTTCAAATGATAAACGGATTTGTTCCAGAGTATCAGCATTGTGTCTGCCTTGGTGTGACAAGACAATTAGCAAAACTGTGGTTTGACTCAAGAAATCATGACAAAAAGTGGTTTTTAGGAGCAAAATCAGACCGCATTGACAAAGAGCTCATTGCAATTCAACCCCCTGTTGAGATAACAAGAGTACCACGATCTGTGGCAGACAGAAAATATTGGAAAGCATCAGAGTGGAGGTTATTCCTGTTATTCTATGCCCTGCCTTTACTGAACAGGGTCTTATTAAGAAGTTCTGGAACCACTTTTTTCTGTTTGTGTTCGCAATGCACATTCTTTTGGGAGAAAAGGTGAAACACTGTGATATTGAAGTAGCTGAAAAAGCTCTCAAGAAGACACACCTTGCCGCAAGTGTTAGGAACTGGGGCCCTTTGTGGGCCACATCAACCTTTTCCTTTGAATCCTTTAATGGCTTTGTTACAGTACTTCCATGGGACAACACATGTTCCAGAGCAAATAGTTAAAAGGTTTCTTTGCTGGAGGAGTCTAACACAAAAAGGCGAAAAGTTCATGGTAGATGCTAATGAAGGGGTGAAATGCATTTTTTCACATCTCCTAAACACAAATGTATCAAGTTCTAATTCTTCTAGCCTGAATGAAAATGTCAGAGTTTTTGGTAATCCCTGTCATCACAAACTGTCAGCATTAGAAAAACTTGTTATCAAAGATTTGCTAAGTGTTACAGTCGAACACTGTGTTTGTTATCACCGTTTCATTGTAAAAGGCAGATGAAGTCTAAAAAAAAGAATCAACTCAACAGTTACAGGATGGAAGATTATTTAGAATTCTTTGCATGTCAGTATTCTGAGCAGGCAATTTGTCATTGCACTGTATATTGGTAAAGGAGTTTGTGAAGATTGAGGGACAGCTCTGCAAGGATAGTCAACTGAACATTGCTTCCACTTTTATGTCTGAGGTGTCAGAATCTAGGAATGTTTATGCGGTGCCCACTGACCTGTTCCACAGGAAATGTGTTTTGATCCAATCAAGAGAAAAAACAATATATTATTCCTCTACCAAATAATGTAGAGAGAGATTAAATAGTGTGGGCCGTGGCGCTAGAGAGCACGACAGACAAGCGGATGAATGAACACAAAACCCCGGAGGGTGGATTTATTGAA
>JAUYWG010000048.1:73346-93222 GCA_034779775.1 Enteromius afrohamiltoni
TTTGTACTTTTAAATCCAATAAAGCCAATACATTTTTTAAGCCAATAGTATAATGATATTTTGCAAATAAAGAATCCTATGCAACAATATATACAACACATATTCCATACATATTCATACGAGGTGAAACATTTATGCCAGTCCGTACAAATTCGTACGATTTTGTATGATTTTTCTAAACCTCAGTGACAGGTAGGTTTAGGGGCGGAGTTTGGTGTAGGTCATTAGTACAAATTCATACGAACTGGCAACTCATACAATACATATAATTTAGCAAAAAATCATTCAAATTCGTACAATTGAAGTCGGACGAATTTGTACGAATTATCCACCTATGTGCGAACTGCCGTGAGATTGAGTTGATATATCAAATCTCAAGCATATATATAAATATATGGCTGCATATGATTTAAGAAAATATATGCAGTATTTGTTATGCAGTATACATAGCTTTACATGAGTATACTTCTGTATTCATGCAAAATAAGATGCACTTAACTGTAGAAAATGCTGTTGCATTTCCTGCAGCACGAGTAGTTCAATTTAAATAAGTTCCATTGTCTTTCCCATGAAGCTACACACTACATGAAGTTCAATTTAATCCCCTGACAGCTGTTGTCAAGGTCAGAAAGACACACACGTTGCACTCAGATTTATTCCAAATGTAAACACAGCGTGCATAAATTATGCATATCTTTAAAGGTCTTGCTTCTAAAACTCCTCTCTCTGCAGATTTCATCAGCATGTTGATATACCGCATAGCTACTGCGGGTCAGGATGTCCACCAGGGATTTGTGCATCATTTATACGGTTTGATAAAGACCTTCACACATCAGACTAGATGCATTCGAGGGGTCAGAGAATTGCTGTAAGCGTAAAGGGTAGCCATGTCCTGGGAATGCAATGTTTAGAGACACCCACATATCCATCAGCATGTTCATTTCAATATCTCAATCACAGAAACAGCCACAGGGAAATCAAAGCATTTAAATGTTTTTCTATATAAGATATCTGCTAATACCACAACCTCTGAAGTGTTTCATGCCCTTCAGGAATACAAAAAACAACATATTCTGCATATTCTCTCTAATTTGATAATTTCCCCAAATGTGTTTTTACTTAAGACTACGTTCACACTGTCAGTTTTCGGGATTGACAGCTGCATTTTCTTTATAGGTGTAAGTCTCGAAAAGTCTCGCTTACACTGTCAGAATGGTAGACACATAGAAGTTGTCACATCTATTTACTCTGGCTTACACTTAACACACCAATACACATTTATTAATCATATCCATTAAAGAATTGTTAGGCTGCATTAATTCGATCAGGCGGAACCGGTAACACTCCCCTTAACACACAATGTACTTGTTACATCATAAAAAGAATGGCATCTATGCTAATATCAGTCTGTATCTCTCTTATTCTGTTTCTCAGTCCGTATCCAGATCAGATGGTGTATCAGCACAGAGAGATGATCTTCACCGGAGACCAGAACACCTAGATGAGCTCCGTTGATCGCCGGAGCTAGATGCACACAAACACACACACACACGCTATAAGTCTTTTGCACAATTTAACATGTGCTTAAAATTGAACTGGAAATTAGGTGCTGGGCGTCTGGCCAGAGAAGAACTGGCCCCAACTAAGCCTTGTTCTCCCAAGTTTTTTTTCCCCATTCTCTCATGGATGGGGTTTTGGTTCCTTTCCGCAGTCGCCTCTGGCTTGCTAAGTTGGCGACACCTGATTTCTAGTGATTATCATCGTTGTAATGCCCCGGACTGTGTTTGTGTTTGTTTTCTTCTCCCCACGTGCTTTGTCTCTGTGTGAGCCAGTTTCAGTTTGATTGACAATTATATTCAGGTGCGTCTCGTTTAGTTTATTGCCCTAGCTCTATTTAAAGTCTGTTCTGTTTAGTCTCCATGTCGGTTCATTAATTGTGTATACGTCCTTGTGTGTGTGTGTGTGTGTCTTCTGACTACCTGACTGTGTGTAACCTTTCTGGAATTAAATAAGTTGTATTTGAAGAGATTTGAATCTTTACTCGTTCTTCCCACACCAAGACCGTGACAGTCGTCTTGATTACAGAGACTCTCTCTGCATTTGATAAATAAATAGTTTAATTCTCGTCATTATACATTACCACCATTCTGTTCTCCTACTTGTTAAGTTTCAGTGCTTTGCTACAATCTGTATTGTTAAAAGCGCTATATAAAAAAAAGTGATTGATTGGGTTTATAATTCTGTCTGTATGAACCTCCATAAACCTTGAAATCTTATCACTTTCAAACATGACAAGAGTCCAATTTAGCTGCAAGTTCTTTCTTCAGACCTTCATTACACAACAAATTTTACACTTCATTTTAGAAGTCATCAATGTAGCAGTCAAAGGAGAAGGACAGAGTGGTGTAGAATAACGGTATATTACGTGAAAAATAATGGATTTGTAAAAAAAAAAAGAATGAAGCATTGATCAATTTTAGACTGTACCCCTAGACACAATGAAGCCTATTAAAAAAAATTGAACTGTCAACCGTCCTTTTAAGAAATTCTGAGCTCCTCTTTTCTATACAACGACAATCTGTAGTGATCACAGCTATCAAGCTCCAACAAGGTCCCCACAAACTCCCACACCACTATATTATGAATTCATTAGATTCCTTTATGTAAAGAACAGAGTTAAATGTAAATCTTCCTCTCAACTGAAGCACCAGAATCTCATTTGCATTCAGATATAATGTTATTGATGACCAGTGCTATTGATTCTGACATGTTGTAACATTAGGCACACGACTTTGAATATAAGTACTGTTGAGATTCAAAGAGACTTAATAAAATGAACTACAATTCACTACAACAAGTGTTAAAATTGTCATTCTGACGGCACCCATTGACTGCAGAGGATCTACTGATGATCAAGTGATGTAATAATACATTTAAAACATTCTTACATAATTACATTCTAAATCTATTTAGCAAACAGCTTGTCACACACTCACACATGCTCATAGTTAAAGACATCCACTGACCTTTATATCTCACAAAGGGCCACGCTCTCATGAAATTTCACCATGAAATTTCCTGGAATGTTGCACACGTCCATATGAGCATTAATATTAAACCTGTCACTGGCATGTTTTTAGAAAAGAACTTGCAGTTTGGAATTTTAAGTATGTTTATTCAGGAATACATTATTTTTATGACCCTGTGGGTTGCCTCAGATGAGATTCACCTGTAGTACGTTTGGGAAATAACATAATTTAATGTGAACCAGCTGGTATAGAACAAATAGCTACACAATGCTAATTATGTAGCTTAAGCATTCCATTTTTATGTTTTGCTAAATGATGCCTTGCTGAAGAGATCACATTAAGTCATGCATTAAATGTAGTCATTTTCAAAAGTAAGCAAAAATACTGCAGTCACAAAAAGGTAATGCAGTTTTGCTTTTTAGGATTTAGAAACCATTTCACTCAGAAATTGCATACACTTTATGTTGTACTTTTTGTTGTAAAATATCTGAATTAAATGTAGAATCAATACTAAAATTGTCAGTGTACTTTGTAGTTTCCACTTTGCATGCATATGAATAGATGTGAATAGAGGCCTATTGAAAGTCTATTGTGACAGCCCTTCACTGTTATGGTTATGTACTAAATAAATCAAATCACATTAAATATTTCAGGTTGACACTAAATACTAAGTTCCATCTTTAATCATCACTGGTAGGAAAAATGAATAAAAAAAAGTGAATGAAACAGATGACTAAACATCTGACAGTCCCTTGCAGCAGATTCTCCTATTAGCTGTTATACTGGACCCTCGCCGTGGCCTTAAGCCAAGCTTCATTTGTTACAGTCAACCAATGAACAATTAAGTGCTTGATGCTTCATTTGAGTGCATAAGTATATGTGATTGACTCATTGGGAATCAATGCGCATGATGCTAATGCACAACACGCCCCTAATGCTTGAGCCAAAAAATTAATTTGTTGATTAAAACTGATTGTTTATCAGTTTTTGTGAAATAAGTTTTCATGAAGAAGCTTGTCTTCACACTGAAAACAAAAGTGTTACATAAAAGCTTACAATCACTGCCAGTCAGAGCCTATCAAACATGTAAATGCTGTATTATTGTGAAACACGATTGTGTAAGATATTTAAAACCCACAAAATATTAAACTTTGATGATAACCTTTCATCAAGAAAGTTCAATTTTCTCTGAGGGAAAGAACAAAACCTCTTTATTACCAACATTCAGGATCCCCGTGTGCCAGAGACGGTTAAAAGAGACAGTAAATGTTAACACTCAACAAATTAAAGAAATACTTCATTGTATTATTCTCCCTCGTCGTGTTGGCAGCTGCCCAACACAAACCTGGGCAGAGGATGTGGAGACGTTAGATAGTTTAATTTCTGTTTGTTCTCGCAGACGGATGAACTCCAGGGCCTGTAGAGCTCCGCTTTTGTTTCTGCGCTCGGTTGGACTCACGGCAGTGCTGGATAGAGTGTAAATAAGAAACACCGCTGCTGTGAAATGATCCCACAGCTCAACACAATGTTCTTACCTCGTATGGCATCAGGACCCCCACATACTCGAGAGGAGCTGAAAACAAGAGCCAGAGAAAAGTTTGAGTTGAGGAAAATGTAACAAGAAAAGAAAGAAAAAGACATAAAATACATACAGTTCATGTTTCTCTCGTTTTTCTCACTGTTCTTCAGAAGAATCTTTAGAACTGTGCATGCTGCTACTGTTTGTGCCACAGAATAAAAAATAAAAAAATAAAAATATATAATTTTAGTAACTGCAACATTTTTTTTGGCAATTCTGAGAGAAAACAAATCAGAAATGCAAGATATTAATTCATAATTGTTAAAAAAAAACTTGCAATTCCATGAAAAATCTGATTTGTGAAAACATTTCTCTTTTGTATTTTGTTTATTATCTGTTAAATGTTGTGATATTTAAACTCATAACTGTGAAATTTAATTGTGAGACTGCTTGTGAAAGTCAGAATTCAGAGATGTACATTGTATTGTGAACAGCAGTCACATTGGCATTTCAAGTATGTAGTATGATGAAGTAAGGTTGTGTTATGCAGAAAAGTTCACAGAAGCAGGCCTATTAACATATTATGGTGTGAATAAGCGATTCCTATCATGTTTGGACTCTTTTTGCTCCTCATGATGCTGATAATGGTTTGAAAGTGGTTTGGTAAGAATGAAGTAAGGCATTGTTTAACTTAGTTTTCCACAGTAGGCAAATGAGTTCCACACTAGGGCAATCAACTCCATGACACAATTGGCCAATCACGTTTCTGGAATGAAGAGGCGTCACATTTCAGTCTCCTGCTCATCAGAAAGAGATTAACCTTCCCAAAAGACACTCCTTGTTCTGAGTCTCTGGCACGTCCAGAGAGACAGCAGCAGAGACAACTGTTCTGAGTTCCAATCCTGCGAGGGAAGGACACCAACAGGTACAACGTCTGGCCTGATGAGGAAAGAGACTTCAAGACAGCTAAGGTTACTCTTGAGTAAACCTCCCTTTTTGCACTTGATTACGTATCAGTTACAAAGGACCCTTCAGAGATGGACCCTGTCTTACTCTTGCTGCTCTGAAAGCAAAACTGCAGAGGCAGAAACTGCCTCAAACACACGGCTCCTGTTGTATTTACTCTTGCTTATCTTTTGTTAAAGGAATAGTTCATCCAAAAGGAAAATACCCCGTATATTAGGATTACCTAAATGGTTAGCCATCCTAGGTTTTGGGTTTTTTTTTTCAAAAGGTGCATCAGCGCCACCTGCTGGCTTCGCCGAGTTCTGGCTTCTTGGTTGACTTCTGATTTGACGTACAACGTATAACGCAACTTAGTCACAGGTCAGCCAAGAAGCCGGAACTCGGTGCCCTAGCCAAAATATTTTTGTTACAAAAACCCATCAATCTGCTTCAGAGGACATTTGAAAACCACCTGAAGGCTTATGGGTTAGTTTTATGTCACAGTACTTGTGGATATTTAGAATAATGGACACTATCCACCCGCATTACTAAGCTTGGAAGAGCCAGGATAGATTTTTAGCAAATTCAGACTGTGTTTGTTTGAAAAAGAAAGCCACATACACCAAGGATGGCTTCAGGGTGAGTAAAATATGGGGTAATTTTCATTTTTCATGTTTTTTTAATAAATGTCATTAATCTTATTACAATTGTGTCTTCTTTGTATTGAGGATCTAAGGCTCTACTACCAGTTTTTCAGATAAATCAGTTGACCAGCTACCTCCAGTGCATTAAATTCAAATTTGCCGACCAGCTTGTGGAAAAAGTAGCTACATTGACAAATTCTTTTGACTGCTGCATTATCTGAATGAGGTGGGAATTGATAGTATATTCCTAACTGCACCTTGAGTAATGTGTGCTCTAAAAATCACAACCCTTGTGACGTGAGTCTCATTTAACACACTTGGTTTTTTGAGAGTATGATTGAGATGTAAATTCAGAATTGTGAGATGTAAAGTAAAAGTATGTCATATTGTTGTCATTAAAATGATAGAGATTGAGCTTGTAAACAGCCTCCTAGCAACTGCCCAGAATAACCTAGCAACATAAAAAAAAAATAAAAATCACTCAGAACACCTTGGCAAAAACACTTTGCATAGCAACGTTCTGGCAACTGGCCACACAGCTCATCACAAAATGCAAAGTCTGTTTTGTAATTTTGCTCCATGCAAACAGAATAATTTACTTTATTTTGAATAATGACTCTGATGCTTCCACTGTATTAAAAGACCGTTTCAATGTGGAATCCAGGTATAAATAAGCACAGACAAATAAACAAAGGAACATACACACAAGCTTGCGTTTGCACAGAGCAATATTTAATAAAACAGCTTTTTCAAAGGATAGTAACATGAAGAGCAAAAACATTTCAGGAACAAACTGTTCAGGCTGTCCAGAATGTTTTTTGGCTTTGAGCTGAAACTCTTTTCATTCCAAGAGTGAACAAACTGAGCAATTAAGATGTGAAGGACATTTGTGTCAACATATCAAACTGCACAGCACATGGTTATTATTGCACAGCAAAATCATATTCCAAATGTGTTCAAAGTCACTGAAACAAACACATAAGTGCAAAATAACACAACACACATTGACAAATTGTGTCAAAATGGTCAAATTCACATGCAAAAAAAAAAAAAAAGTAAAATTTCCCTATAATAATGCATACCAGTAAAATACATTACATACCAAACTCTTCTACATTCTCGTGGGGGGCGCTAGTCTGAAGTTTAAAATCATTGGTGTATCCTTTAGTCAATTACACAACGTTTGGTTATAATATATGTCGGCTCAAACTTCTGCTGTTAACACAGATATGTGCCAAAAACAAACCATTGAGAGAAACGTAATTGCAATATTACAGCATGACATGGAAATACTGAAGGACTGGAAAAGAAAGAAGACACTGAACTGTCTGTTACTGATTGGTAACAGTTGATAAATTTAACTTTTCCCAAAACCTGTTGGGAGTATTGGGCCAGAGCATCACCTTCATTCAAAATGTGAAAGCCGTTTTGGAGTCGGCGAGATTCCCATATCAGACTAAGTACAGATTAGCGAACTGAAATTAAGCGGAAATACAAAGTCTGATGTAGTGAGGCTACTAATTTACCAACTAACAGAACCTGTAACCTTGAACAAGTCTGAGACTGTGAGCTGATTCATGAGTGCTTGCTCAACATTTCTAAACAAGCTTTGGATCAGAGATATTGGATGGGAACAGCACAATTTAATGAGTCAACTCTTAAAAAAAAAACAGAACCAAACCTCAACTGTGATTAGCTAAACCACAAAAAATATCTCTGATTAGCCTGCAGAGATGGATTTAATAGTTCCTGAAGCACATTAATTAAAAAATCCTGCCAATAACATTTTGGGTAAGAAGAGAAGAAGCTACAGTACTTATGTCTCACAAAGTTGAGGAACTGTTGGTTTAATGTTTAGCTCAATAAAGCAACTTCGGAAAACTTGGCCATGACTTAAAATGATTTGAAATAAAATAAAACAAAACATTAAAATGAAACCTGCAACATTTTGCTTCATATGATGTGCAATTGATGTAATGCTACATTTCTCATCATTTCAACTCATCTAAGATCAAATCAGGGTGAGTATATATTTTTTAAAAGCAAATTTTCATTTTTGTGTGAACTGTTCTTTTAATTAATTCCCTTTAATAACTTTGTTTTTCATCACACTTTAGAGAAACAAATAATGTACATCAAAATTACATCCAACTGTCTATGTTTGTGATTTGGGGGGAAAACACGAAGGAGAGCTGTTTCCACTGCCTGGGCCATTTACAGCGGACAAATAAAAACAGCGTTGTGTGTTTAGTGGCAGTGCAAATGAGGCTGAAATGACAGAGACACACACTCAGCCGTGACCTACTGTCACGACACGGACAGGCCCAGATGCACAAAACAGACCTTCACACGCAGTAGCAGCACTTATAATCTAAATCTAAATGACAGAGAGATTATGGCATGGTAAACTTGCTTTGGTAAGATTCAAAGCAGCGCAAAAACATTCTGAATGACTGAATGCCCATAAAAAAGCCTTATCCTGGAAAGCCTACAAAAAATATTAAATGAATATCAAATATAGTGATTTATTCTCTAGATAAATTTCACATGCACACACTCATCTATAACATATAACCCAGTGGATAATGAATATCAGTGTTACTGTACCTTTAGTGAAATATTATTCACATACAATATATTTCACATAAAATCAATAAAATAATGTGTTCCTCATTTCTATGTTCTTGTTTAGGAAGCATAATCGAATTTACAGTCTTTGCAGTGAGGACTGGTTAGTATGCACATATGCTTTTGCATGGAGTCATGTGCAAGCAGCACGTTCATTAGAATGAGTGACAGCTTATTCGGTTTGGAACACAGCCTGAACGCTAGCAGTGTGTGCGTAGTTAGACAACCCCTGTCCTCTCTTACCAGATGTATAGAAAGATGATTTCAGGGCAACACTGATTACATAACCCTCTTAACATTTATGAGGCAAAAGTAGCACTCATTAGTGAAGAGATGTGAGTGTTTTATGTTGTCCCTGTTAAAAATGCTGCATTAAACATGACTATCTTTCAAATAAAGTGCTTGGCCACAGCCATCCATTGCAGGGTAATTGAAGGTGAAAGTTTTTGGACTGGCTATAGCTACACCAAGGTCACATACTGTTCAACAAATATAATCTTGATGCACTGTAAATCTCTTTGGATAAAACCTGCCAAAAACATACTGTGAATATATTTTATTTTATAGACATATAATATATAATGTATAATATATATATATATATATATATATATATATATATTGTGAGCTTTAAAAATGCTTGTTCAACATATACAATATGTTCGTTCAGTATGTGAAATGTTCTCAAAATAGCCTTGAGACTGTACGGCTTTTCTGCCCATTTATACATTTAGGTAATCTTAAGATAACAGCTGTGTTTTTCTTCAGAGATGTTTCTTGGGGATTCATCCGAAACTTGTTTTTCTATTATGGCTTTTATCATCACAGCTTTTGCAGCGAGCAGAAACACTCTCTCCGATCTTTCCATAAAAAGACTGCAAATCGCAGAGTCAGACACCAAGAGATGCTCGAGACTCATACAGCTTGTTCAAGGACTTACCGCTGTTCGTGATTCACTTGGAAAGATAATAATCTAATAAGGAAAGTTCTATGACAAATTCATCTAGAAATGAAAAAAGAATCTGCACAGATTCATCCTCTCAGAAAAGACTTCTATCATTTAGTACATTCTAACCTTGATTACTTTCACTGCATTTGGCAGATGTTTATCTTGAGCTTTCATTCGCATACTTAGAAGTCACATTACTCACATTATAAGACCTGGGCAAGCAGACAGTTAATTAAAAAGGTGTTCCGTACTTCACATATACTACTTAATCTTCCATTCACTTCTATGAACACAAAATACAGCCTCACAATATCAGGTTTCTATGTGTTCTTCCCCAGAAAAACCCTCTAACACTTGGTTTAAATAAGCTCTTTGGCTCACTGACCTAAGACATAAAAGACCAATTGTCCTGACCCTGTTTACAATCACAGATTAAGCCTGGATGTGGATTCAACTGTATTTTTCTTTGAAAATGTTTAAGTTTAAGTTGGATTTGCATCCTGAGAACTGACCCATGGATAACAATTCACCCAAAAATTAAAATGTGCTTCAAATTTGCTTAATGTAGTCTACAGGTTCCACACCATCAACTACTATCAGTTTTTTACACATCCAACTATTAACTGCAGTATCAGCAAAGGAAGTCTATGACACCCGGCGAGTGCTATCCGTGCATTCCCATTCATCTCAGTGGCAGTATGCGTGTGTTTGTGTTCATTTCTCATACAGTCAATGTGCCTATAAAAACATCTGAAATGTCATCTCCACAGTCTCCAGATAATTAGTGTTCAGCCTGTCACACCAACCCTGGCATGAGGCTCTTTGAATTTACGTCACTATCTGGTTCTAAGAATGGAGCTTCCTGAATACTGCATATCTGTATAATGTACATATACCACATACCACATTTAAAAAATAGCATGAGAAGCAGAATGCATTATACAACAACAAACATGGCAAACAGTACCCTGCTGGAGCCAACATATACAACAAATTTGAGCTGGTTTAAGGGTCCAAACTGGTCTCTTAGATGGTTTTAAATGGGTTTTGGGCACTTTTAAACTAAAAGGCCAGCTTAAACCAGCCATGATCATCCAACCAACTGGCTGTTTAAGGTAGGTTTTTCTACATTATTGTCAAATGAATGTTTAAATCAATGCAGAACATTTACACCGCGAAGAACATTTTTGTACATCTTTAAAATGATCATGTCTGTTCTGATAATTTTTCTATAATGATGTTTTTGATTGTATAAACACTTTTCTTTTATCAAAACACTTAAAAATCAAAACTAAAATAAGTGCTTTAAAATTAGCTTTAATTCAAATCACTGGTGGAGGTTGAAAACTCCCAATAATACTACATGTGGTCCATTCTAACATTGACATTCTGCAAGGAAATTATAAAACAGTTTGTTTTTTATATCTGTATATTTAATGCTGAAATGGCACTAAGTTATTATGTTTGTGCCGTACAGATCCCGTCTGTCGATGCAGACTTTCAAACCACTTATTCAGCTAGATTTACATATCGCTGCAGATAATAAACATTCATGCATGACTTCAGGACAAAACAACAAGACGTTCAGCCAGATTCCTCAGAGACATAATGGCCTCGAGCTGAAGATTCATATAATTCTCTCAACCTATTGTGAAAATATTATGGTGAATAAAATAAGACTGATTTGCTCAAAAAGTAAATTTAGACCAGATGTAAAACTAAGCATCTGTTCCAAAACCTAGTGAACTGCTTAAAATTTAGAAGAAAGAAATATTTCTTGAGCAGCAAGATTTCTGAAGGATCAAGTAAGTACTCACAGGAACAAATGGTATTTTACAATATTAATGTTTTTACTGTATTTTGATCAAATAAATGCAGCATTTAAATTAGGATATATATAGTGCATTCAGAAAGTATTCAGACACTCTTCATGTCATGTAGGCTGAGAGACAAGGAGGTGAGCGAATTCAAATGCAAGCTTTTAATGACAAAGAGTGTAAACAGGCAGAGTAATCAACTGCAGACTAGAAGAAGAAGGGCTTTACTCTAAACTAGTGACATAAAATCCTTTAGTTGAGCTCCATGATCATATGCAGGTGGGAGAAATCTACACAAGGATAAACATCACTGCAACACTCTGGGCTTTATAGTGGTGTCACCATATCCAACCCTCTCCTCATTGAAGACAAATAAAAACACCTGACATTTGCAAATCAGCATCTAAAGGACCCTCAGACACCACCAATGTAGGTGTGGAAAGCTCGTTGCATCATACCCAAAAAGACTTGAGGCTGTAATTGCTGCCACAGATGATTCAACTAAATGCTGAGAACTGAATACTTGTGTGAATGTTATATTTTACAATATTAAATTTGAAAAAAATTGAAGGGGGTCTAAATGATTTCTCTATGCATATTAAACTCTAATAAGCATACCAAATATGTAACAAACACAAAAACCAGACATTTCAATTACATCTGTCTGCTATCTTGGATAGATTTGTTCTTATTGAGCTTGTTGCAATGTATTATGAGATTAGCTTCTACATTAATGTGAATGCTGTCTTAGAATTGGGACAAAATATATCTTATGTAGTGCTTTCATGCATATGCTGCTGTTTACATCATTTAACCAGGTTTTGGAATGGAGAATAAATCTGAGGCTGGGAATTTAGGCCATGATGGTTTATTTTGGAAGGACTACAGAACTACAATGGTGTGCTGTTGCATCTTTCTAGTCCTCTGAGTCTAAACACTCTGGGCTCTGAGGAAATCTCCTCAGGTAGGGACAGGGCAGGGTTGTCATACCACTGTTCACTTTGTTTCTTTGACTCTGGTTTGATGTTTGTTGTGTCTGGAGTCACTACAAGCACATCTGGGTCATTAAGTCGAGCCGGGCTGCAGCACAGCGCCGTTGTTTTGGTAATGAGTTTGTCTAGCGGTTTGAGAGAGTGCATCCACTGTGGGAGAAAGTCCCAGCTGCGCAGTGTCTTCGGCAGGTGTGTGGGACTGTGGGACTGCATCAGGTTGACCAGGAGGATGAAGATGGTGAGCGCTGCGAATGGTGCACCCACACCGACCATGGCCTGCCACCCGGCCAAAGAGATGCCGAACACGAGGCAAGGCAGCAGCAGAAAGCACACCAGAAGGTAGAGCACAGCAAACCAGCGGTACTTGGCAGTGCGTTCGCCCAGCGCAGACGCCATACGGATGGGCAGACGAGTGACTGGGAACGGATACCACAGTAAAATCCCAAAAATATTGAAGTAGAAATGGCACAAAGCAATCTGGAGGGAATAGGAGTACAAGAATAAAAAAAACTAGATTGTTCACTTACGTAAGTAGGGTCTGTAGGAATGGCTTAGGACTGTTTTTTAAAATTCAGTACTTTGTGTAACCTTTTTAAATATTAATATCAAGTATTATTGATTTGATTGTGCTGATTGGAAAATAATAAAGCTTAAACTAAATTCAGCAGGATGATGAAACTATTGTCTTCTGTACACTGCCAAAAATAATTTCTCAGTATTATAATTTTTTTTTTCAGCACAAACATGAACATTATAAGTTAAATTTATTTAAGAAATAAAATTATGCAAGGCATTAAGTCTTGTTTTTTTAAATAATTATCAAAATTTTTCCTCTTACAAATTTATGTTTAAAAATCTGCCAGTACGGTAAGAAAAATAAATTTAATTCAAAATGAAAAAAAAAAAAAGTTTTTTCTTATTTTAATTATGAACTTGCTTTTGTTGTTGTTTTTTCTTTAAACAATATATGCAATATGTTTTTCAAGTTAAAGTAAATCAAAGCTCAAGGTTGATTAAAGGATGTTTCGATCTTTGCACTGGAAATTGAGACAAAAATACCAAATTAGAAAATGTATTTGCTTTTCAACCAAACTTAATTTTTTTACAAATGTGCATCTGTTATTAGTGCCTCAAAACTTATGAAGTGTTCAATAGTTGAGACTGAATATTATTATGGTTTGTTGAAAATCATCTTTCATGCAATGTGTAACACAGCTCTTAGTGAATGAAGTTTTAAATCTGATAGTGTACTGTGTATAAAGTTATTATCTCTCAAAAGAAAGAGTCGACTCTGAATCATTGAAACGAGTCGTTTTTAAAGACGTAAAACTTTTTTACTTGAAAAACAATTTTACTTGATGAGGAATTAATACAATGCATGTAGTGCACATGTAAATGAACGTGCACACTGCATTTAGGGTTCATATAAACATATCCTTCCGAATCTGAATTGGATTCATTCTGATTGAGGATAATTAGTGCATGTAAACATACCTAATGTAAGTCTATGACACCTTTCTTTAAAAAGAGTACACCTCTTTTTACCATGCAGTAACAGCTTTAGTTATTCCTGAAATGATTCATAAACAAATGATGCAGAACGAGTTACGCTCTGAGTTTAATACTTGTGTTTAGGGATCTGAACAAACCCCAAATCCTCAGTATGACTAAGCAAGCACCACTAAAAATGCATAAATAAAAGCATAAATTAAAAAAAATTCTATATGCATCCAGAAGATACATTTTCCTCATCATCTAGTTGGAAAAGAAAGCCCTGAATTGCTTGAATTTTCAATAAGGTGTAATAATTTTAGAATACTGAAATTTCCACTGAGTGCTCGGTACTAATGGCTGTGTGTCATTGTTGTACCTGGCATGCAGCAGGAAGCTTCTCTCTCGGGCTGGCGAGAGCTGCGAGGATGGCAGTGGTGGTCGTGCCAATGTTGGAACCCAAGGTCAAAGGATACGCTCTATTGAGACTGATCACTCCAATGCCTGACAGAAAGACAGGAATCATACAGGAATCAAAATGTGTTTTGTTCATGGCAGTGTTATGAAGCATGTACAGTATGAAACTGTCTTTTGGTTTGAGAATCAACTTGATAGATAAGGTATCAGCTGTTTCTGAAAGTTTCACAGCTGGATAACTGGACTCCATAGTTAATGAGATACAGCCCGTGTGACAACTTAATATTTTCAAATGTTTTTTAAAAGTGTTTTTTATGTTCACTAAGGCTGTATTTATTTGTTCATTTGGTTTTTTTTTTTTATTTGTTTTTATAAAAATACAGTAAAAACTTTTTCTATGTAAATTTATTTTAAAATGTAATTGATTTCAGGGATGCAAAGCTGAGTTTTCAGCATCATTACTCAGCATCATCCAAATATGCAAATTTGCTAGAAACGTCTTATGATTCTTGAGGATTATCAAGGTTGAAAGCAGCTGTGTGCCTTCATATTTTCGTGTAAACCATACTTTTTTCTTTTTTTTTTTTTTTTTTTTAAATAGAAAGTTAAAAAATAACTTAATAAACCCAATGATAGTATATTAGATGTTTGTGAATTGGACTTCAAAGTTGGAGTGAAACTATGAAGTCCAGGACTCCAAGGTTAATGAGATCCAGCCCTTGTGACAACTTAATATTTTTTTAAATATGTGTTTTATGCTCACTAAGGCTGTAATTTGTATATATATATATATTTTTAAATACAGTAAAACAGCAATAATAGGGTATTACTGCCACCTATCTCTCAAATGGACCATTGACATTCCTAATTGAGATTGTAGTCATCGTGTCAGTGGTCCATTTGAGGGTTATTTGGCAGTAATGCACTTAATCTGTTATCTGCCATAAAGCAAGAAGAACATTGCAGTTTAAAAATTATATAAAAACTGTTCATTTTATTGCACAGACTGATCATTTCATCTCTTTAGACTTCAATGTATCGTCACAAGCCCAGGGTTTGTTTGTTTTTTTTGGTTTTGTCTGTGTTTTTTTTTTTTTTGTAGTTTCCAAAGTCTTGAGTCCCATTGAATTACATTGCATGACTCACAGACTACAACGGTTTGAGATAAAAATCTTGGTTTGTGTTCTATTGAAGAAACAAAGTCACCTACATCTTGGCTGCCCTGGGGGTAAGCAGATAAACATCACCTGAAACTGAGTTTGATGTGTTCCTGTGTTAACATATTTTGTTAACCCTAGAACAACATTTGAATTCAAAAGTTTTGACTTGACCATATCTCTACACCTAAACCTGATCTTACCCTCAAGTAATGCCTAAAATCAGAGGAAATGATAAATGACACTGATGTACAAGCACCAAACACTGATAGTACACCTAAATTTCACAAAAACTATAAACTACTTCCTCAAATCACAATGTTGTTCCAGGGTCAATAAAGATGTTGATTCAGGAACATGTCATACTCTGCCAAACCAGGTTCAGCGAACTATCCTTTTATCATTATAAATGTCTTAGCTGTCACTTGTGTTGTTGAATAAAAATATTATTACTGTATATATATATATATATATACACACACACACACACACATATAATTATACTAATTATATGCAGCCGGAAGATGTCAAAAAAACAACCTACAGGGACATGTAAATGTTCTCCCAAAAAGAGCTGTGAGGTCACAGGGTTTCTGTCCTTTTGTCAGCGCTGATGATCTTTTAACCCTAATTCTACTATTAATTATGCGTCCAGTAACACTTCAACTCTTCAGGGGCTTTAATATATGACGATCTCCATAGTAACTGTAATCTCAAAGACACAGAGGGATCCCCATTGGCTGAAAAGTTAATGATTATCATAATCATGCGGCAGCTGATGAATAATTTCCTATATATCAGGTGTAAATTAAAGATGGAATAATTGAAGGGGAAATCACCGTCATTTTGTCTGATTTCACAGAGGTGCAGTTAATATTTAAGCTACTAGTTCACACTCACATTTGCTCTACATTTGAAGAAAATACCAGGGTGTACATCAAAAATTAAAGTTTAATCATAACTGCTGATTATTTGTGTTCATTAATCTACAGTGAAACAAAACAGCTGAATTGTCACATGGTTTTATAACCATCTAAAATGTAATGCACCATAAAAAAAAAAAAACTTTTGATCTTGGGAGTTATTGCAAAAGTTTTTTAGCTTAATTTTAAGTGTTTACACATCGAACCATGAAAAGATCCCCTAGACAGATTTTTACAGCCACCTCTAACTTAATTTCAATGAAGTAGGTCTATAGTTTTACCTTAAAATGCAATAAATTCTGCTGGGTTTAGTTTACTTTACTGTATCTCATTCATTCCGTGTCAACAATGAGTTGGCACAGTGATTTCTAATGCTACAATCTGTTGAAGAAGTCATTCATTAGAGAAGCACCTATGAGTGGAGTCATAGCCGAGGTGAAAACAGAGCTGCTCTGGATGATAAAGGTCATTCCTGCTCCCATCAACATGGCCAGATATCCTGACAGCCAGCCGAGAGGGTATGGGAAATCTATACAGAGTTAAAAATAGACACGAAAAAGACAGCTGTTGATGTGCAGTAAGACCATAGAGATGTTTGTCTGTACAACACATTAAAAAATGGTAAAAGCTACAAAGTACACAAAAATGACCATTTGATATGTATACAGTAGCAGTCAAAAGATTTTGAATAGATTTATTTGAGAATTCTCTTCTACTTTTTTACTATTTAATTCTATAAAACTTCTGAGTGAGGTATGTGCTGCAGAAAAGTACCCAGAGGTACATATATTATGAGACCAGGTTGTGATTTTCAGTATCAGTAATCCAGTATTTAGTGTCACATGATCCTTCGGGAGTCTTTGATTAATATAAAGACCCACAGATCAACATTTATTTGAAATAAAAATCTCTTGACATTTATAATGTAAAAAAAAATGAATAAATAAATTTCTATTGATCAAAGAACTTTCTATTCATCTGTTTTCAACATAACAATAATAATAAATGTTTTTTTGACCAGTTGTTAGAATATCAGAATGGTTTCTGAAATATCATGTGACGGGAATAATAATGCATAAATCAAATAACGGCAGAGATAATTCAAGATAATTCTTAAAAAAACATTCCAAATGTTACTGTTCAATAACTTTTCAATGGTAGCGTGCTTTGGTGACAAGGAAAAAACAAAAACAAAATTGCTATTTTTTTTTGTTATTGATTAAACTCTGGTTTGCTTAACAAACTGTGTCTCTATTTATAAATAAATGCATTAATAATTCATCTTTACACCGCTACTGTAGATACTACAGTAAGTAGTATTGATGGATACTGTCCCACGGCCGCTCACCCGTGTTGATGACTCTTTCGATGACCTTTGCAACTTGACCTTTGAGGAGAGAGTTCAACACTTTGACGATGAGCAGCAGGCAGGTGCACAGCACCATCAGAGAGCTGGCTAACAGAATGAGACCCACCGCCAGATCTGACAAACCCGAGTCCACAAAAAGATGCAGGCCTGTGGAAAGCAGACAAAATATAGGCATTAATGGACACAAATTAATTCAAATGAATTAAATTAATTCAAATTAAGGGGGATAATGACATGCAAAAGTAACCCTCCTGGTTGTGGTTCATGATAAATGACAAAATAGCAAATATTAATCACATATTATGTTTTCGTTTTCCCTGCATAAAATGAAACAAAAATAAGTGTAAATACAAATAGATATAAAAACATTTAATAAAAACTAAATAATAAAAATAAATAGCAAAGAAAGAGAAATAAATGTAATAATTAAACAGTTATATTTTTTAAAATGATTAATTATATAATTAAATTATATACGTAACATACAGAATAAAATCATACAAAATGCCAATCAATAAAAATAAAGAAATATAAAATGTCATTAAATTATAAATAAAAATAATTTTAATAAGAAATTAAAATAAATCAACAGTAAAGAGTTAAATAATTGTAAAAATGCAAATAAAAATGATAGGGGAAGAGAAAAGTATATAAAATTAAAAATAAATACAATAATAAATAGAAAATAATAAAATAACCTAGAAATCTTTATAGTAAATATAGTATACACACACACAAAGAAAATGAATACATTAAATACATTTTTACAATTTTCTCTTTTTTATGATGTTGTGATACCCATGTTGTTACACACACACACACTAATCCTTGATGAAGTGGGAAAAATTAGTTAGAAAAATTACACATTTGAATTTTAAAAGCCAGTCACATTTCTCTGTGTTGATCTGTGAGCTGATATTCTGTGTGATCCAGGTCAGATCACTGTCCTTCCCACAATTCAGTTCAGTGGAGCAGTTCTTGGCGGCAGCTGCTGTCACATTCACTGAGGACTGGTGAGAGAGAAAGAGGAATATTTACCTGAAAATCATACTGCAGAACAGAACAGAATAAGTATTTTCTTGTGAAATATTGGTAGTTGGGGGAGATAAACTAACACTTGAGAAAGTGACACATTGTCTTTGACAAGATAGTGTTGAGCGAATGACAAGCAGCAGAATGACTGACAGCAGATCATCTGGAGAGGAGATGTGTTTTCGCAATAGCCTATAAGTGCCTGAACATCCAAACACAACTTGACCAGAAAAACTTTACTTATGAAGCATTGTACTGACTGAAACCTGTCTGTCAGAAACATGTCCTGGTCCTATTTCACCCCATAATCAGAAATTACTTTTTATATAAAAAGGGAAATAAATCTTATTTTTCTTTATTCTGATATTTCAACACCATTATTGCAACATATTATCCACCCAAATTCCCATTGTTATTCAAGAAGAAAAGGTGAATTGTGAAACATTGAAACCGTATTATTTGCAAAACAATTCAAGAGTTCGCACTTCCTCATAATCAAGAAGAAAAGAGTTTAGCATATGTGGCGTACTGTCCAGGGGGGCCACCTGGGAGGACGGTGGACACCGAACACTAGAGGCTTGAACCCTAGCTAGGGCTGGAGCTCGGCGTCCGGCTTGGTCCTTTCATGCCCCCTGGAAAGGAAGGCGCGAGAGCAGCGGAGAAGGGGTGGAGGAGGGATGCGTAATAGGCGGGATGTGGAAGGAAAGAGGACGGGCTATTTATAGTGGGTAGAAGGGGATTGGATTGAGCATGTGTAATGAGGAGATTGATTAAGTGATGTGGTGCCAAATAAAATAAAATAAAACATCATATAAATAAAATAAACATCAATAAAACATAATTGTATGCATTATAGTAACGAGAATTTTGATGCAAACCATTTCTCTCTTTCATTTTATATTTTTAGTTATATATATATATATATATATATATATATAAAATTATATAATATTATTATAACATT
>JAUYWG010000048.1:101713-113104 GCA_034779775.1 Enteromius afrohamiltoni
TATATATCTTTTGCCACTTCATCATCATTTCTTTTTTTAATTATTGACTTGACTTCTCCTTTACCATTTTTTTTGCTATTTTGTCTGCTTTATCATTTCCTCTTATATTAACATGAGCAGGTACCCAACAGAATCTCACATCTATCTGTAGTCTTAGCAATTTTTGATGGGTTTCTAGCATTAAATGTTCTCTGCTAGACTTCATATTTTGAATACTATATAAAGCTGCTATAGACTCAGCACAGAATACCTCTCTATCTGGTTTTACTTCCTCCACCCGCTTGGACCCTATAATAACTTCCATCATCTCTGCCGTATAAACTGACAGCTGATCAGGTATTCTTTGCCCAATACTTGCATTCAGTGTTGGTATATGTATTCTTATGCCTACCCTATTTTCTTCATCTTTAGATCCGTCTGTATAGATATCTAAATAACTGTAAAAGTTATTTTTAATGTATTGACTTGCCATATATCCCTTTTCACTCTCTTTCCATTCATTCTTTAATTCCATTATATTTCAATCTTCATTAATTTTTGGAAACAAACAAATAGGGATATTACTAATAGGAGTAGGAGTAATAATATAGATACCATCTAATCTATATTCCTATGATTTATCCATATAAATACCCATCCCAAGCCATTGTTTTGAAAAGAATTATACTCCCAACATTCTTTAATAACACTATTGGTAGGGTTTTTATTATCACATCCATGTAATCGACACCAGTATGTAAGCATAAGTTTATCTCTTCTTAAATCTGAGGGCACTTCTCCTAACTCTACCTGAATTGCCTTATTTGGTGTTGGTCTCATCGTACCAGAGAAAAATCCTCAAAGCTTTATTAATAACTCTGTTATCAATATCTGTTTTCATCAAGTGTGTTTTAGCTGCTGCTCTATAAACAAAACATTCATAATCTATTGTTGATCTCATTAGAGCCCTGTAGACGTACATCAATGATTGTTTGTCTTCTCCCCAATCGTTTCCAGCTGATGCTCTCATTAAGTTTAGAACTTTCCTACATTTTGATTCTATCTTTTCAATTTGTACTTTCCATGTTCCCTTTTGACCTAACCACATACCTGAATATTTAAAACATGTTATGACCACATAACTTTAATTTCTGTTCGCATATCCCTTTCTTCTTGGTAAATATATGACAAGATTTACTTTCAAATCTTACAAAGCTGACCCAACTCTTCATAAATATAAAACGGTGATCATAGCATTCAACAATACCAGGCTTATGACACTCCCCTGTGGAATTCCATTATTAATCCCACTTTAACTCTAAATCTTCTTTCTGATAAAATCCAACTGTATAACCTACCTCTGTTTCCAATCTTATTTAGTTTAATTAGTAGTCCTTCTCTCCACGTTGAGTCATAAGCCTTTTCAATTTCCAAGAATACAATATCCATTGTTTCATTTTAAATGTTTTCTCCATCTCATTACTTACTTTCACAACATAATGCATTGTAGAGCGTCCTTTTCTGAAACCACTTTGATATGGTGCATATATACCTTTATGTTCAAGAAAATAATTCTGAATAAAGATCTTCTCCAACCACTTGCATAGATGTGATGTTAGTGCAATAGGTCTGTAGTTGCCAGCATTTTTAGAATCCATTTTCCCATATCTTATTAAATAAATGTAATATTATCTCTACATTTTTCCGTAACTAAACGTCTTCTTCCTCTGAGGTTTAATGGTGTTTGTATAATAAATGTGTGTTTTAGTGCCACCCGCTGGACTGAAGAGTGAAGTGGCAAGAGGAGGGAATCAACATTCATTAGGTGAACTGATTTTCTTAATTTACAAAAAGCCCATGTGGTTTGATTTATTGTAAGACTTAAAGGAGACGTTACTGGACAGAAATGGTTGACTTGTCTGTGGGAAGAGTTTCGAACACAAAACAAGTCTTTAGCGTCACATGAGATTTTATATTGGAGAGAAGCGATTCATTTATGTGGTAGGAGTTTTTACATCTACAAAAATACATAAATTCTGGTGTGAGAGAATACGTGTGCTTTAAGTGCTAAAAGAACTGGTTTAAAGCTGCATGAAAAGATTAAAACTAGAGAGAAACATAATAAGTGTTCACACTGGGACAAGAGATTCATTCAGTCATCAAATCTGATAAACAGGAGAGGATTCACACTGGAGAGAAACCAAATCACTGCACTGCACATAGCAAGCATTTCATTCAATTGTCTGCTCTACACATTCATGCAAAAAACAAGCACAGTAAGACTCCAAACTCACAGAGACACATTTAACCGTTTACTAGGGTTGCCAGGCAATTAACATTTATAATTTATGCATGATGTGTTTATAATTAATAAACAAAATAACTGTAACAATACCAACAAAAGATTGTGTACTTTGTGTTAAATAACTTTAAAAATAAATATTTTAATTGATTCAACATAATTGACTGCACATAAACATGGAAGCTAACAATATTAGATTAGAATTAGAATGTCTTTGACACTGTACACATATACAATGTACATTATATACATGTACGATGAGATTAAATGAAATCATCGAAGATAATCTGAAAAACATCTTTGTATTTTATTTTATTTTTTCATACAATAAAAGTCATTGTTAACCAAAACAACTTTATACAAGTCTTCAAAGTGCCTTGTTCCACAAAACACAAGTATTCCACATTGTTATTTTTGGGTAAACCATCCACTTGTAGGGCTGTGGCCTTCCAGGAATTGAGTGACAACTCTGCCTTACGTCACGCAACCCTAGCATTTCACCAACGCTAAGAAGTTATCAGAAAACTAATAAGAAAAAAGTCACAGGAACTAGCGAAATCACAAAACAAACATTTGTTTCAATGTTTTATTCATTAAAAACAAATATTGATCGTAAATAATTAATTTATCAGAACATATTTCAAACAAAAATAAAGCAGTTTAAACTGTTATTTCACAAAAGACAGATGACACAAACCCACTTTAGTCAAGTCTTCTGTTAACTTGTAGTCACATACATCGCATTTGAAAAGAATGATACATTTTAGTACGACCTGGATAAGTTAGCAGAAATTAGTTCTCCAACAAAAAACGTTATGATATTATTATGAGATCTCAAGACAATTTAGTTATGACAGACAAAAGAGCTTTCCAAATAGAAATCAAATAAAATTCCACCAATCATTTGATGACTTTGACATTCCTGAAGGGTTTCCAGTTAAGTGTATGATATGCTTCAGACGTTTAGCCAATGTTCTGTGGGCGTGACATCTATGAACTGTAACGTCACACTATATGCATATTTTACATCGAAACTATAAATATTGCACGCCTATATCGATTTTATTGTTATTGTTTGTGTTAGTTTGTGTTATGAGTAACAATAACAAATAAATTGTGCTGCACAATGAGTAGTGTACTTGATTATTTTTAGTTATTTATATATATATATATATATATATATATATATATAATTGCAATGTCATTGGGTAATTATGTCTAACCATATTTAATGGCACAACAGTGATTTTACAATGTTTGACCCTTTATTACTTTTTTTTTTTTCAGTTTAAATGTTACTATGTTTTACCCCTTACATCTACAGAACAGTGATTTTACATTTAACACAGGTGGAAAGAGATGCAGATTTGTTGTTTGGTTTATATATTAATCTGTCATTTAAGTAGGCTACTGTAGCTGACATGACTTAAAGGTAAAAAAAAAAAAACAAAACAATGCCTTTTACAAGTGGGAAAGGGGGAATTGACTTCAGGAGTTGACAAGGCCAAAATAAGAAACTTTTAATCTTGAACCCTATCAAAGTTCCCTATTCATAAAAGGAAAAGGAAAGAAAAAATACAACAAATTTCCCTGTATCCCTGAACATGAAACAATCAAAGAAAGGTTTCAAAAGAAAATGGCGTCGGTCTCCCTACCTCCCTAGAATTATTAAATACAATATTTACAGCAAAAGTGAGCACAAAAACCGAAGCAGGAAGTAATAGTGGAATCTTTATAGGCAGCAGGAAGTCTTCTGATCCAGCAGGGCAGGACACAAGTTAGAGGGCAAGAACCAATAATCCTGTGCAGAAACACACATACAGCACTTCCCAGCACAGAACACATACAAACAGATCACATCTTAGCTAGAAGAATTATATAATATATAAAAGAAATATACATTAAAAAAATTTTTGACAGTTATTTGGGGATGAACTCCATCTTTGATTTAAAAAGCATCTCAGCTGAATCTTTAATACTTACTGTAAATTTTTTTTGTTTTTTTAATATGACAATGTAGAGAAGATAACTGAATAAAACACGTCCCACAACTGGCTCTTATACTTTCCCTCTAGTGTGGATCCTCTCATGTTTTTTCAGAGTGTATGATTGACTGAATCTCTTGTCACAGTGTGAACACTCATATGATTTCACTCCACTGTGGATCATCTTGTGTCTTTTCAGATTTGATAATTGACTGAAACTCTTGTCACAGTGTGAACACTTGAAAGGTTTCTCTCCAGTGTGGATCTTCTCGTGTGTTTTCAGAGTTGATGACTGACTGAATCTCTTGTCACAGTGTGAACACTCATATGGTTTCATTCCAGTGTGGATCCTCTCGTGTCTTTTTAGAGTTGATGACTGATTGAATCTCTTGTCACAGTGTGAACACTTGTAGGAATTCTCTCCAGTGTGGATCCTTTCATGGGTTTTCAGAGTTAATAAATGACTGAATGTCTTGTTGCAGTGTAAACATTTTAAATATTTTTCTCTAGTGTGAGTCCTCTGATGTCTTTTCCGAGATGATGAATCCCTGAATCTCTTGTCACAGTGTGAACACGTATAAGGTTTCTCTCCAGTGTGAATCCTCTCATGTGTTTCCAGATGTGATGATACAATGAATCTCTTGTCACAGTGTGAACACTTGTAAGGTTTCTCTCCAGTGTGGACCCTCTCGTGTATTTTCAGAGCTGATAAATGACTGAATCTCTTGTCACAGTGTGAACACTCATAAGGTTTCTCTCCAGTGTGGATCCTCTTGTGTTTTATCAGAGCTGATGACTGGCTGAATTTCATGTCGCAGTTTGAACACGTGGATTCAACATGAATCTGTGTCGGGACTGTGGAGGCAGTCATGGAAAGTGAGGACTCTGACTGGATGCCTGGTTTCGCGAATGAATGGATGCCAAAGAATTAAAGCAAAATCAATGAAAATGAAATTACACAAGCATTTCAATATAAATATTAACAGAGCATTGTGAGCCGTTAGAAATTGATTAAGTTATAAAGATAATTGACATTCAATATGTTGTGATTTTAGTATGTAAGTGAAAACAGCTTATAATACTTCTTCAAGAATAAGACATTGTTTGATACTATTCAAAATTTTTATTTTATTTGTGCACATTGATGATAAAAATAGTTTTGCTTCTGTAAATAAAGAATGCCGCCCCTGATGTTTATGCCACTTTTTGCTCATATAAATTTAATTCCCGGAAAAAAAATCTAGCTTCTTATTTTCTTTTTAATGGGTCACAGCCAGTATTAATTTAAATTTAATTTAATTGTAATTTACCACCTGATTATGAACATAATTTACCAAACTCGTTTCGGGAGGAGGGGTCCTAGATCTCGATCTCCGCCATCACAACCACAACCCAGTCCTCTCTAGCCTCCTCTGGGCCCGTTCGTCAGCCCAGCCATTAAGATATGGGTCGTGCCTAACTTCAAACAAGCCCTAGACAAAGCTGGCACAGCGTTCTTTGCGATTCGCTTCCAGATTATTGCTACATCACAATCCGGATACTCGTACGGAGTTCCTAGCTCAAAGACACCATTCTCCCTACTGCCAAGCAGCCGCCCCCAGCCTGCTGCTTTCATCAAAGGCCGTAAACCCATCTGCCAGCCACTTACCTCCAACAAGCCCATACAAAGCCAGGAATTCATCCACCCTCCAATTTCCAGTCGACAAGCAATAGCATTGTCCAGCGCAGCCCTCGTAGCATCTTTAGCATTCAAAAGTTTGAAGCACGTTTTCTTTTAACAGCCGAATCTCCAGCCCTTCTTCCACACATGCCACGAGCACGGGCGGATCAACATCCATCTGAGATTCAGCATGCACGATTGTCTAATCCCGCCACATAAACAAATTAAAATCATCCAACAAGAAAGAGACACAATCTCATCTCCCCCTGCGATTCACATATTTTCTGATTTCAAAATAAATTTCATACTATTTTTATTAAATAATTTATTTAATTTTTATTACATTTTTATGTATTTTATACCATTACATCCACTTTATTTGCTACCTTTGGTTTCCTCCATTCTTTCTTTAAAGTGAAATAGGATAAATAATTATATATAATAAAAAAGCCCGCTGACCCTCTTCCCAGTCACACATCTGCCCAAACCTCCAGTCTGCCAATACAGATCCCTCCTCCTCCATCTTTTTAGATAAAGCATTATTCTGTTTAGACACCAAACCTTTAAATGATGGTATAACTGAATTTATTATAACAGCACTGTTTACTTGGTAATCCCCCCACGAGTCCAGCCCCATTATTACGACAATACCGCCTCCTTTATAGTAATGCCCATTCACCCCGATTTTGACACCTCCTCCGTATTCGATGGAGAAACGTTTCCGTTTTCGACTTTACGGTTTGCCTTATTTAGGCAGCAAGTAATCACATAGGATTTTAAGCAATAACTACAACATTCCTCAAGCCACGCATCTGCTAGATGACTTATCTATAGTATCGCCTCAAAACCAGCCCCCGGCAGCCGATCTCTCCATTCACAATACTATGTATTCCCACAGCACAGACCACAGGCCCTAGCACATTAATCAAATTCCTCTGCGACAATTTCAACTCAAAAAGCTCCACAGCTTTATCTCCCAAAGAAAAGCTAGACCGTTAACAGCATCCACCCCGGTCGATATCCAACTTTTCACCAATGCTGCCCCCTCTTCGGTTGGGGGTTCTACCAAAAATTGACGGTTCGCCTTACCTTGGCCACTCGAAACTCCAAGTTTACCTCCGAACCTTTCATCCTTAACCCTCTTCGAACTATACCCCTTAGTTATAGCCACGCCTTGTATGAAACTGCACTGGGCCACGGGGAAAAGGCTAGGCGACAGGCTGGAGCTTTTTGAACCCGCAGCGAGCCACTCTTCCACCCTCACCTCGGGACTCAATCGTGAAGCCAATGCTGAAGTGGTCTCATATGGAGCAACCCCAGCGGGATTACCACTGAAGCTGCTGCCATATGCCCCAGGAGCCTCTGAAATTGTTTCAGTGGGACCACATTCCTGTTCTTGAACGTATTCAAGCAGGTCAGCAGAGACTGAGCACGTTCCTCTGTGAGGCCTGTTGTTGGGGTGACCGAGTCCAATTCCATCCCGAGAAAAGAGAACCTCTGCACCGGACAGAGTTTTCTCTTCTCCCAGTTGACCCGAAGACCCAACAGGCTGAGGTGTTGTAACACCAAATCCCTGTGTTTGCACAACTGAGCTCTGGACTGTGCTATCATTAGCCAGTCGGCGAGGTAGTTGAGGATACAAACCCCTTTCTCCTTTAGGGGAGTCAGAGCTGCCTCTGCGACTTTTGTGAACAGACAGGGAGAGCACGAACGGCAGGACATGATACTGATATGCTTCTCCTTCGAACGTGAACATCAGGAACGGCCATTGTGTCACGGAAGGATTGAAACATGAAAATATGCGTTCTTCAGGTCGATTGCTGCAAACCAATCCTGGGGACGGATGCACTGGAAAATGCGTTTCGTCTTTAACATCTTGAACGGAAGCCTGTGAAGAGCTCGATTAAAGACTCGCAGATCCAGGATTGGTCATAACCCACCACCTTTTTTGGGCACTATGAAGTACGGGCTGTAAAACCCTGTCCTCATATCAGTTGGAGGGACTGGCTCTATTGCTTTCTTCCTCAGAAGAGTAGCAATCTCTGCACGCAAGACAGGGGCATTGTCTGCATTCACCTTCGTGAAGCAAATACCCCTGAATCTGGGAATCGCATAACCGAGCCGAATGGTGCTGATGAGGTGGGGCAGCGAGGGGGAATGCAGGGGTCCAGTCCGAGCATCTCTAAGCTGCTTCGAAGGGAGGCCTGCATGTGTGTGTGTGTGCAAGTTACCTGCGTTCCGGCAGAAGTGAGGCCGGAAGTCCATTGGTTCGTCCTCCACAAGCTCTGACTGCTGCCTGAAATGAGAGGAGAGTGAGTGTGTAACAAAAGCTCTTTTACAGGCCTGTCCACAACACCTCGTCCCCTCAGGGACCCCCGCGGGCGGCTCCTCAACGCGACTGACGGGACTGCTGCTGCTGGGGCTGCGGGCAGGCTGAGGCGGTGCCTGTGGTGTCTGGGTGGAGGCAGCAGCTAGACGCCGTGGCAAGATGTGACGGATTGCCTGAACTGCTGGGCGTCTCCACCGCATCAGAATCTCATCTTGTCTGCATCACGCATGTCAGCAAGACACAACCACAGATGGCGCCGTTGGACCACCATAGTGGACATCGCACCACTCGACCGCTTCCTGGCAGTGAAAGGTGCCTTCCACAATTGAGTTAACTCATCATGCACATCGGGGAAGAAAGGAGCTGGTGTAGGCCCCTGCGCACCTGCACAGGCTACACCCAGATACCAATCATCCAGCCTGGAGGGTTCAGGACGTTGTGGAGGGACCCACTCAATCCCAACCCCCTTAGCAGCCCGGGCAAGCATAGCAACTAACTCAGGATCAGTATCCGAAATGGTTGAGCGCCCATCGGATGACGCTCCGGAACCGGACACCTGTGCAGTAGTCATATTCACAATGGTCCTACTGGAAACCATCCCTGGAGGCCCCTATACGAAGCCTCTATGGACTTAATACTCCAAGCAGTTTCACAGCGGACCCTGCAGTCCTATCTCACAGCCCGGAAAAAGTTTAAAGCTTTCCACGTACAATACAACTTAGATTTTCCTAATTTTTATCTCTTAACAGTTACTTCATTTATTTCTTTTTTGAGCACCAGCAATATGCAAGTTAGCTCCATCAAAGGATGGCTGAGCGGATTTTAATTTTTTAATTTTTGCAGCATCTTTTCCGCCAGCTCAAAATTTTCCTTCTTCATTTCCGCAACCAAATTTCTTTCCTCCAGCTTTTTTTTTTTATTTTGCTATTAACATCTCTGCGTTTTGGGGCACTTACCTGTTTGGCATCTATTCATCCAGCTGTTTTGGGGGGCAATGAGGTTTAGGAATTGGCCGTCCTCCTCTTCCCTCTCCCGAGCCCTAAGGGGTATTTACCCTAGGGCTCGGCAGCCCTTCTAACCCTGAGTCTTATCCCCCGCCAAGGTAGTGCTTTATATCTGATCTCCGCCTCCCTAATTTACTAATTTTCCTATCAGGGTCTTAGTCTCACTTTATAAATAACCACATGGACTAAATAATTCATAAATAACAATAATAAATAAATGAAAAAAAGAAATAAATAAAATTAATTTAAATTTAATTTACTTTTGTCTTTTACCTCGTTTTTTATCTGACTCCAATTTTAGATTCTCTGAAGTTAATTTTAAGTTATAAATTTGTATGCTGATCTGAAAATTGGTTGTATCATAATTTAGAGGCTTGATTATTCTAGATATGCTAAAGCTCCATTCATCCATTCGCTGGAGACCCGTTATGACTGGGTCCGGCGTCCCGTTCCAAAATATAGTGCTTGCTAGTCCAATAATTATTCAGAAATTGGAGAAATTATTATTATCCAGTTTGCTAGCCACGAACTGCTTGCATTTTGCAAAGATATATTTTTCTATAATCTAATTCTATCCAACGTGTTAATCATTAGCAATATACAGGAATCAAAGGTCTCAGAAAATGCGCAAACGGCTTCATTTTCTAAGCCTCCAGTATGATATATTCTGATCCTACATTTATACGCATAAAGGCTTCCTGCCCGGGTTAATAATTACAAATGATCTCAGCAATCTAAAATGAATCAAGAAATAAAGTTTTTTTTGCCAAGCATAGTAAAGTATCAATCAATTAACATACCAATTCAAAATAATATATCAACATTTTAGTCATACAACTGACCAGCATAAAACATAAAATCAAATAAGAAAAAGTTTCAGAGAGTCATACCTGGCAAATCGAGAGACACAGTATTGCGTGGAAAGATCTGACTTACATAAAGCTTCCCTAAGTTTTTCGCCAGTTCTCTTTAAGTACTCAGATCCTAACAAAACAGTGACCAAAAAAATGTAAAGTAAATTTAGTAAATTAAGTAAATTTAGTAACCAAAAGGGCTCCCCCAAGCCTTTTGTTGGGATGTCATGAAACCACCTGTCCCTGGGGGAAGAGAATTAACCACTGACAGAGACTTTATTGGGGGCAGATCCTCACCAGTGGAACAGTTTTCCTCAGATTTGAAATCTTTATTATTGGTCTGTTCCACTGATGTAAGGGTAAGACCATATTTCCAACCACAGTGAGACCATGAAAATGATACTAAACATGACTATGTTATGATTATGAGTTCTGAAGATACATATACTGCATTGTGCACATTCATTTCCACAATTCTAAGCCACCTTTCGTTGACCTGGTCTGTAAGCTCAGAGGGATAGAGGGGGGCCTAGGAGTGGATGCGGGAACGGAGAGTAGATGTTTCTCCCTCCAGATCGTTCCCACAGATTACAGAAGTAAATTGTTTTCATATATATTTTGCTGAGTTAATTACTGTGCTATGCATTTTTGACTTTATTAGGGATGTTCATTTTTACGTTTAACCGTTAACTGACCGATATTAACTAATAATACAGTCAATCAGTTTAAAAGTTTAAAAAGCCATTTTATTTATTTATTCATTTCAGTTTTTTTTTTACCTAATTATTTTAAAAGTCACTCTTTCATTACACTGAGACCTCAAAGTGCCCTGGAGGTTCCTGGAGGAACTCAAATATTAAAAATGTGTTATTTTAAGATCTGTTAAAATCCAAGAGGTTCCTGGAAGATCTGACTTGTAAAAGACAGTATCTGTAGGAACTCAGAGATTCATTTTACAAAAATAAGAAAGACTTTTATTATTTATGTATTTATTTACTTTTTGGGGATGGTACGGAATATTGACTTCTGTGGCGCATGGCACAAAAACATGGGCATGATTAGAAAAGAGATTAAAAATTGTATAGCCCATAAATAACCCCCAAAAATGTATACATATTGGGCCATACATACATATTCGCCATAATAGCTTATTACAGATTATTTTCCTAATTTCTTTCCGCCATATTGCACTTTTATGTTGCTTCCATTGTTCCATGTTGGATTTTAAATAATATTACTGTGTAACTTACATACAACAACTATACATATATATATATA
>JAUYWG010000048.1:119780-141811 GCA_034779775.1 Enteromius afrohamiltoni
TGGGCCCCAGCACATGCATTGAATTCCTGGGCATTAACCTTAACTCCCAGAAATTCGAAGCATCCCTCCCCAAAGAAAAACTTGATAGGATCAATCTAATAGCCTCTAACTTCCTAACCCATCCCCCGTGCTCCAAACAAGAGCTCCTCTCAGTCCTCAGGCACCTCAACTTCACCATGCGTATTATCCCGCAAAGCAGACTTTTCATTTTCCACTTATTAAATTAAGCTTCATCCGTCCCATCCCTAGAAGACCCCGTAACCCTAACAGCCCCTTGCCTTCACAAACTCCAGCTCTTGGTCTCTTTCCATTCTCAATGGAATGGCCATTCCTTTTTCTATAAATACTGCCTATCCAATCCCAAAGACATCCATCTATTCACAGACACAGCCCCCTTCTATAGGCTTTGGAGGCTTTTACCATAACCAATGATTTGCCTCCCCCTGGCCCCACGAGTTAGCCAAAACCCCACCCCACCTAGCTTTTCACTTTTCGAATCATACCCCATAGTAGTTACCGCCGCCCTATGGGGGTCAGAATGGTCTACCCTATGCATATTTGTCCACTGCGACAATGAAGCCACTGTTCAATGCATAAACAAACACAGCTCTCACTCCCCTGCCATCATGCCCCTTCTCAGACACCTGGTCTGGATTTCCGCCTTAAACCAATTCATTCTCACTGCCAAACATATCCCAGGGAAAGATAACACCATTGTTGACTCATTGTCTCGTTTTCTGTTTCAGAAATCCAGGATGCTGGCACCAGGAGCCGACCCCCAGCCAACCCCAGTACCTCCCTAAAACCCCTCTCACCCCTACCAAAGGCTACCCATAACCCTGGAGATCTTAAACCTCTGTATCTCCACCCTCCGCCAAAACTATAGCTCCCCTCTAGTCAACCGCACCCTAGATGTCATGTTCAGCCTAGCTTTCTTTGGCTTCCTAGGATGCTGCGAATTCCCTGTTAATTCCCCATTAAATCCTTCCATACATCCTATCATTTCCAACCTCTCCATCCTCAACCATGAAACCATGACCTTTTTTATTAAACACAGTAAAACAGACCAACTAAAGAGAGGTGATCACGTCTATATTTTTGCAGTGTCAAGGTGGATGGTACTACAAACATACAGTAAACACATTTAGTCAAAATGAAATTTTGAAATTAAAATTTCAAAGAGCACATATGTATTACTCAACTTCATTAGTACTACATCTGACATTCTGAACTTCCCATTTTCACTGTCAGGAGGCTGGACTGGGGTATCTTTAGTCTGAGGCAGTGGTGATAGAGATGTCATCATCTTAATTTATTATTTATTATTAGTTTATCTACTGGCTATGTTAACAAATTGTCCAGAGTTGTAAAGTAAATGTATTGATATAGTAACACTATATCTAACATGCTGAGCTTACCATTTTCACTGTCAGAAGGATGGACTGGAGTATCTCCTGAGGTGGTGGTGGTGGTGACAGGAACTTAAGCAATGCTCCTGAATGCAGAAATATATTATTAGCATTTTAATTTAATCGTTTTAATTTACAGTTTATTGACTATTAGTTCATTGTTAATTGACAACTAATTATGTTAACTCAACTATTTTAATGTTGAAGAGCAAAATAAAAATGTCAACTATGTAAATGTAATGATATTTATTTAAATTGTTTTGTGAGCTCTCCACTGGCAGCAAAACACAGTTACCAAAACTTGCCAAGTGGTAATGTTCACCTCATTAACATTATCACCTACTGCAGCCTGTTAATACCTGTGTAAAATACATGCTGCTGCTACAGAACATGTAACCCTAGCTAGTAACCCCATTAGAAATTAAACAATCTAAAAAATTATTAAACGAAAATAAGCTGGAACAACAAAAACACTGGTTTGTCATATCATTATCATTAAGTCATTAATGATCATTATCTTCATCACTTAACTCATCGCTGTCATGTTTCCTCTTGTCCTCCTCTTCTTGTTTTTTTTTCCCTTTTGGCTGCCAGATGGATAAGTCATTTTCATTTTTAAAAAAGCATAGTAATAAGTGTTGTTGTGCCAGTTTGAAAACCACGGCTGATGCACCACAAAGAAAAAGCACGCACATCCAGTATAACGCGAGAAGTGGCCCTCTAGGGGGGATGCAGATATATTGCTCTGTGTTGCGTGTATGTTTTTAATAATGACATTTCAGATTGTTCAAATGGTCGGCTGTCGGTCCTCAGAAGCTTTTAGAAATTACATCCTCCTCGATCCCGCCTCCATCCTCCAAGCCATGCTAACCCTCTCTAGCCCCTCAGAAAACCAAGACCAGCCACCCTCCTCCTTCTAACGGTAACCAAATTTCTCTCCCTTCTCACTCCCTTCAAAACAGGCCTACATCCTTTTAGTAAAAACTAAACAAAAACAGCGCCATAAAACCCATGCAGAGCCAAATCCTAAAAACAGATGTGGCTTATGAATTAAGTGTGCTAATATTGGTAATGGTGAAAGTTTTCAATGCATCAAGAAATGTACATTAATTGCTAGTAATCTGCATATAAGGCAGTTTTTAAATAACCTCTTAATACTGTGTGTTCATCGCTTGTTTATTTAAACACATTAATTAAGATATTATAACAGGTTAATTAAATTGTATTGAACATATACATTTTTTAAAACAGATAAAACCTTTTTTAAATCTTAAATATTTATCTTCTACTCCAAGTCTGCATGTAATTGATCCAAAATACAGCAAAAGCAGTAATATTGTGAACTTTTTTCTATGCCATGGGAAAAAATGCATAAATAATAGGTGAAGTAGTAGAGCACGTCAAGGAAAGAAAAAGAGAGAAAGAGTGGGGCAGATTAACAGGCTTTAAGCTAGTGAAGCTGTTTTAAAGGCCAGCTCTCTCAGACACGCTCATGTGCAGCCGGCTCCACTCACAGATCGCTCCGGGATTCTTGGATTTTGGCAAAGAGGTACATTTTTGAAACATTTTCTTTGTTTTGTGGAGCTCAGAACGTGTTCATTTTATGTTTTTTTAGGTGTTATATATATATAATATGTATATATATATATATATATATATATATATACACACATATATAAGCAATATTCTTAAATAACAGATTCAGATCAGATGCTGGCTGTGAGAAGTACATCAGTCATCAATGATCTTCTTCCACGGTCTTTCCATCAGCATGTGTAAATAAATATCCGTTATAGATGTAGCCTACATAAAACTAACAATGGTTTTCTACATTAAAACGTTATCACATTTATTCCAATTTATTAAATATCAAATACAGGCCATTTCACTGATCATCTCACTGCATTTTGTATTCAGGTGTTTTGAAATTTGTGTGTTGCTTTATTCCCATAAATATATTTTCCTATTGTAAATTTGCAGTCTAATGATAATTTTACATTAAGTTTCTCTATTTATTAATGACTGATAACTCATTTATAACACCCGCTTTCTCATTTATTAAAGAAATTAGCAAACTTTATTTTGAAAAATAAATTATTATTTTAATAATAACAAAAAAAATAATTGGAATAGGTTCATAATGTTACCTGTAAACCTCATACAGAGTCAACAGTTTATTACTGAAATGTAAAAATGTAAAAGTGGACACATTATTTAATTATTAATAAGCACACATTTACTTTTTATTTATTAATTTCTGGACCTATGTTTTATCGTTGTTGCAATATATCAGTAAACACAATTTGAAGAACCACATTTTTTTTTTATTTGGGAATGTCTGATAAATTTGATATAATGATAAAGTCTACTGTCAGTTATTTGTCCCTCCACACTTTCAGGTTCAGTAAAATCATCTGCAGGAGCACCATTAAACAAATAAACCAAAATATTGGTTATTCAGGGTTATTCTTGGAAACAAACAGTAAAACTAAGAAGAAAACGACTATTTCACAAACTGAAACGAAACAAAAATTATCATATAATTGAAAAGCTAAAATGAAACGAAACTAACAGCACTTAGTAACAGCAACTGAAATCAAATCATAATTATCAAAAAAATATATAGATTTTTTTATCGATCTCACCCATCGGCAGAAAAATATAGAGGTCATGGCCTTAACCATCATTGTAAGAGCTTCCGCCTCCCATGTCGGAGTGTTCCAGACCTGCTCGGAAGGAGAACGAGTTGTGGTGGTGCAGACCCAGGGGGTTTACACAAGCTGTGTGGAGCTTTAGGAAAATAGCTGTAAATGGTGGGGTTTTGTGACGGAGAGATTCAAAGCAGTAAAGCCTGTAAACCCATAATACAGAACACTTGACCTCGTTTTCTGACATTAGCACTGATTTCGTTCTGTACTAGACCAGAACGTTTGACCACGATGCACCCAAACCACACCCGCATTAAATCTACATCAGGTAAGACAAAATCACAAGCAATGGTGATCGACTGTCCTGCAAAGTTCAGCTCCAAATTTAATCAAACACACCTGCCTTTCATTTTCCAGTGATCATGAAGACCTTAATTAGTTAATTAATTAATTGCTTCAGGTGTGTTTGATTAGAGTTGGAGCTAAACTTTGCAGGATTGGACAGCCCTGCTGTAAATCTAAACTTTTGCCTGCATCTTGTGATCAGTCTGCCAGGATTTCAATCCAAATGTGCATTGGCTAAATCACATCATTCACAAAATTAACATTTTTCATGAATGAAGAAAAAAAAGTTTAAGTATGAGGCTACTTTAAAATGCGATTGCCGTTAATATTGAATTTAATTAGTCCCCATATGATTTATGTGCGGTCCTTCACAGAAAAGTGAACAGGACAGGATTGTTACATTATTATGATAATGGTTAAAAAAAGAACAAAAAGACATCTTACTATCATAACCAAATCATCATACATAATTAGATGAACTTGTATAGTTTTATTTAGTAAAATGGCCAGACTGCTTCATTTTGGCGTAGACCAATACTGATTTCCATTTCCATACTGATGTGTGAATTTTGCTAAACTGATAAAAAAACTCAAACTAAACTACTTAAAAATGAAATAAAAATATGTTCACAAAATAAAAACTGTGACAGATTCTCGGAGTCGTGTGGATCCATAAGCAAGGCTTTATTACAGCGAGGTCGACAGACAGGGGAATCAAACACCGGCAAGCAGTTGTGGCAAAGACGGGCAACAGAGTAGTTAAATAACAGGCTTACTTTCAGAAGGCAGGCAGCAGAGTTCATAAACGGGGTACACAGTCCAAGGTCATACACGGTAGTCCAAACACGCAAAGAAACGCTCAGAAATAAGTCCATCAGGAGCAATATAACTTCGCGTCTAAGCAGCAGGAGCCCGCGCCTTAAATAGGCGGAGAAAGCACGGGCTTAGGCGAGCGCTAGCCCGGGGTGCGTGAGTCAAAAGGGGTCGAGGAGAAACTAATATTCGGGGGAAGGTTCCCGCTACTGGCGGTCAGAGAGAGCCACAGAGGCGTTGTCAGTGACAAAAACTAAACCAAAACTTAAAAAAACATTAATAAAAACTAAACTAAATTGTAAAGAAAAGTTTGAAAACAGGTTTGATGACCACTGCAGTTTTCAACATTTTATGATATTATATATTTTCAATGGTTAGTTTTTATATGGCTGACACCTTTTTCTTTCAAATATGAACAATAATATTGAGACTCGAACTTCTATAAAAATGTAACATGGATATATTTCAACATTTTTTGATGAAAATACCAGGCTTCGAGATGTCCATTCTACTCTGCATGTATTAAAACACGCCAATGAAATTGTCATACGCTGATTAACATCCAGCTGCAGCTGATAAGCGTTCATTAGCTTTTCGCTTTGGAGCTGAGCTTCATATGAAGACTTGTTTCCGAGCCATCTACTCTGTGCTACAGACAAGGCTGGTGTCACGGCAGCGGGCTCAATTATGCGAACACAGGGCTCTGGTGCCTCTAGAGCAGGTCTCCAGGCATGCTGTTGTGTTCACAGATCCCTCTACCAATGGCTGGGGGGCCACGTACAATGGGCATGCATTGTCAGTGGTTTGGACGGGATCATCATCTGCATCTGCATTGGCACATCACGTCTAGCTCTGGATCGCCTCAAAGACCACCTACAGGGCCATCACATACTAGTCCGCACCGACAACACAGCGACCATTGCGTACATCAACCTATAGAGTCGGAAGCATCTGAGCTCGCTTCGCGCCATTCATATTCCGGGACGGGAATGTCCCGAGCTGTACTTCCTGGAGAATGGACACTCCATCCTGGGACGGTCCAGCTGATTTGGGAGATGTTTGGAGCTGCTCAGGTAGACCTGTTTGCCTCTGTTTGACACTATTTCTTCTCCTAGATCGCCTTCTACATGAGCTGCCTACGCATTGAAATGGAACCTGTTCGTCAAGTGGTGTTCCTCTCAACGAGAGGACCCCTGGAGATCCCCAATCAGAGTCGTGCTTCTGTTGCTGGCTTATCAAACTGGCTTATCAGGCAGAGGGTGTGCCCTGCCCCCTCAGTGTACGGGCTTACTCAACAAGAAGTGTAGCTTCATCCTGGGCGCTGGCACGCAGCGCCTCACTTGCAGATATTTGTAGAGCTGCGGGTTGGGCGACCCCTAACACATTTGCTAGGTTTTATAGCTTACATGTGGACCCGGTTGCCTCCCGTGTTCTCACCGCAAATAGGTAGTGACACGGAGTGGTCCAGGTTCGGTCAGCTTGGCAAAACATAAGTCTCCAGTGTGTCCAAAAAATTGCAGACCCCGTTGAGTTCTTCCTTTCCCAATCGGCAGCCAGATGTTGTGGAGCGTCTGGGGGAGGGATGGATGGGTGTTTTTCATTTAATAAATGTTCCATTTTGTATTCCTGCTTCCGAGTCCTGCCTGTCCTCAAGGAAGCGAGAGCACGAGCTTAACCACAGCCGAAACGTGACAGGCATAAACTTGAACAAATGTATGAACAAGTGTTTTTCCCAAACTATAATTCCTGACTGAAATGTTTTAAATCGAGTGAAACATTTTGAATATGACATCTAAATTTCTTTGAACGCAATGCTGTTTCTTAGCGCCATATAGTAGACCATAAAACAATACTGTATGATATTAGTGCATGATGAATGCTATGAGTCTAAGAATTTGTAGAACATATTATTAATACTCTATTCACAAATCTATTTATATATATATATATATATATATATATATATACATATGTGTGTGTGTGTGTGTGTGTACATATACTTAGCATGCTCACAGATGTTTTGTTGTTTGTTTTTTAATGATCAGAATCACAGCAGCAGAGTCCTGTCTGAGCATTTTTACACTGATGACCTCTAGGAGCATTGATGTTTGCCTACACTGATATTCTCTGGTAAAACAAGCTGTTATTTTTCTTGAAAAGAAGCAGCAAACACTTAAATATCAGGTATTATGTAGAGGTTTCAATTATTGAACAGAATGTTTTCAGGATTGACTCAAAGTCTGTTCACATCTCTGTAGTTAGATCAGTGTGCTCAATAAAGTTTCTTTGACCTTCATTATGTATATTTTAATTATACTGTGTTTAAAATAAAATACAAATAATTTCAAAAAACAGTTTTTCTCACATCTCCTCACATTATTTCTTACCTGCTTCAGTGACCGTCACTAATGGGCCATTAGGAGAGGGGTCTTTGTCTCTTCAGGTGAGAATCACTGAATATTAATGGCCATTCTCACGCCCTCGCATACAGGCTTTCAGCCTGAAAACATGTCTTTTAAAATTTAAAACACAATATTGTATGTTTTCTCTGAAAAAGTAAGTGGAATCATTTTTACATAATTCTGAAGTAAATATTCTAGCCTAATACACTGGTTACTCACAGTACTGCGCATGACTATGAAGTATTATTTAAATGGCCTTATTTCAGCTACTTAATATTCACAAAACTTAATAATAAGTTTTTTGTTTTTTTTTTAAATGCAAACATGTAAATTCATTTTGGTCATATGATTGAAATAAAAAGCTTGCATTTGGATCCACACACTCCATCTCCTTCATTATACTGGCAGTGTGCATTAATTAAAATTACATAAAATTTCAATTTCAATTCAACTGACATTTTAAAACATGCAAAAAAATATTTTCAAATAAAAACATAATACCATATGAATAGGGTAGGGCAATAACTATAAAAACACATTAAACTGTAAATTGACTGTAAAAGCAAGATTTACATATTTTTACAGATTTATAGAAATGCAATCCTGATTCCAGAAATGTTGGGATGTTTATAAAATTGTTTATAAAAAAAGACTTTGAAATCACATGAGAAAAAAATGTATTCACAATACAACACAGAGAATATAACAAATGTTTAAATTAGTGCTGTCAAATGATTTTGATTAATCTAATTCATAAGTTTTTGTTTACATAATATATGTGTCACGAGGTTCAACTGTAGTTAGTCTGGGCTGAAGTGCCCTCTTGAGGTTTTCACGGGGAACTCCAGTGAACCTTGTGAAAATATATATGTGTACTGTGTATATTTAATATGTATATAAATACACACATGCATGCATTTTTTTAAAAGAAAAATGTTATTTGTATATATTAAATATAGTTATTATTTACCATATATTTAAATTTGTAATATTAACTATATGAATTTAAATACTTTGTAACAGAAAGTCTCAGACAACAGGTAAGTATAAATTATAAAATGTTTATTTTGACACAGTGAGCCGATGGAATGAAAGCCGGATGATACCGAGAGCGGATGGTGAATGTGACTGAGGTGTGTGCTTAACTACTGCTTGTGGCTTCTGGCTGATCAGTGACAGTATCCCCTCCTCCACGGTCTGCTCCTGAGGACTGAGAACCAAGGCGCCGTGGTCTCCCTCAGGGTGCAGGAAACTCAGGATGAGCAGCATGGAAGTTGGTCATGAGTGTGGGATCCAATATATCATTCCCCAACCCAACAGCGCTCTTCAGGTCCATATCCTCCCCAATCCCCCAAATATTCTAACTGGCCACCACAATGCAGGGAGGCCAAGATCTCATGCACCTAGTATAAGGTCCCTTTTGTCCAGGATCAAAGGAGGAATGGGCTCCTTCGTCTGGCCAGACTCTGTGGAGGGAAGGACAGGGTCATTGTGAGGTTTGAGGAAGAAAACATGGAATGTGGGGTGAATAGTGTACTGCAGTTTATAGGTGACCGGGCTGACTTGTTCCGTGATGGTGAAAGGGAAGACAAACCTGGGACTTAATTTCTTACAGGGCAGGCACAGTCTCATGTCCCTTGTGGAAAACCAATATGTGGGGGTCTCAGCTCGACACTTTGAGCAGCGGCCATCTTTTGTCATGCGCACTGCCCATTGGATGTGATATTGCATGTTGTCGCAGAATCGCTTGCTCTCCCAACCAGTGGTTAAGAGTGGGGATGCCAGCTGGTTCACCTGCCCAGGAAAACAATGGGGGCTGGTAACAGAGTACACACTGAAATTCATTTTAAGAAGTTCTTGACATGGAAGACAAAAAAGAAACAAAAACTTCACTAGGCAAAAGCTGGAGGTTATTAATGAAGAAATTGGCGCAGAGAAGAAAGTACTCCTTGGGAGACTTGATGACGGTATTTTGATGCAAAATAAGAATGGGTAGAGGAGGCTGTTTCAGCTATGGCTAACTTAAAGTTTTTATATAATGGGCTGACTTAAAGTTTTTATATTATTATTATTTGTAATGATTAATATCAGGAAAAAATAATATTTTCGTCAAAACCTTACCCTTAATGGATCTACGACAAGACAATTTTTAAGGAGATTATTTTGACGAATTTGAATTCTTCTTAGGTTTTGTCTTCAGAACAATCTTAAGAAAAAAGCTAAGAATATTTAAATAAGAAGGATTTTCTTAAGTTAAATAATAAAATGGCAGTTAAGAAGAAATGTTTTGTGTATCTGACTCTAGGTCACGTTTTGGCAGATTCAGCAGGAGGAGCTTGTCAGACTACATCCCGGCATGAACCTTCTCACATCCCTAGCTAAGTTAGGCCACCAGAAGAGTGGAAGGTGGGTTGTGTTTGCCCCCGGGTGTGCCCAGAGATGTGTTAACTGAGTGGATGAGTGGGGTGTGTTTAGATCATGGAACATATCAACACTGTGGTGGGCAGCGCAGCGAGTTGTTTGGCGCTGACTCAGATTCAACAGTTCCACTGAATAGGATTGCCGATTGGGCCCAGGATCTTCCTCATTCTCAGAGACACAATGAATATGGGACAAGGAGCCTTAACATTTATTGGGCCAGGACGATAGGAAATGGATAAATTGAACCTTGCATCACAAAGATACTGGATATTTTTGTGGTCTGTCAGTAGTGTGAAAGGATGTGCTGCCCCCTCCAGCCAGTGGCATCATTCCTCCAACACCAGCTTGATAGCTAGGAGTTCCCTGTTGTCGATGTCATAGTTTACCTCTGCCTAGCTGAACTTCTGAGAAAAGAAGGCTCATGGATGGATCTTGGAGGATTGCTGCTGTGATAATGCCCCTCCTACTCCAGTGGTGGTGGCATCAACTTTGACAAGGAAGGGTGGATACAAGTCTGGGTGAACCAGAAGAGGGGTGCTGGTAAAGCCTCATTTGAGGGTGGCGAAGGCTTTGGTGCCAGCGAAGTTCTAGGATAGCGATTTAGGCTTCCCCTTCAAGAAGTCTGTTAATGGATATGCCACTGTTCTGTAGTTCATGATGAAACAACGCTAAAAGTTTGCAAAGCCTAGGAAACAGCATTGAGGAGTCCAATGACCAAATATTTGTAGTGGAAGGTAGGGGTCATGAAGGCTGTCTTTCACTTGCTCCCCTCATGTATCCAGATGACACGTATGCACTGCGGAGGTCAGCTGACCGATCAATGACATACAGACACATAAATATTTGTAAAAATGTATACTGTATGTGTGTGTATTTATATATACATAATAAATATATACAGAACACACCGATATATTATACAAACAAAAAGGTTTAAATTGGATTAAGTGTGATTAATCCTTTTCAAATATTATTTTTAACTGTTAAATTATGCCAGCTGCTGGTCTAAACAAAGGGCTGAAAAGCAAAAAAAAATGAAAAAGCAAAAAAAACAAGAAACAAGATTTTAAAAAGATTCAGCCGGACAATTAAGTTTTTGTACTTTAGTTATTGACATCAGGTGTTAGAGAGACAGAGTTTCTCAGATGCACAAATGGGCAAAAGCTCTCCAATTTGTGAAAGAGTTTGTAAAAATATTGTGAAACACTTTAAATACAATGTTTCTCAACATCAAATTGCAAAGGTTTCCCATCTAAAGTACATTACATCATCAAAATATACAGAGAAACTGAAGAAATCAGTGTGTGTAAGGGACCAAAACCACATACTGCAGCTATTACAACAGCATGGCTTCCTGCTGCAGTCTAGATGAATGAGTTACCAGGATAAGCCTGTGTGCAGGGGCTTAGCTTCGGATGGCCCTGGTCCAATTTAACCCCTGGCTATCGATATAAAAATATATGACACTATGTGTGTAATGATGAAGCAGATCCGTCGGGATCAATTTGCAGCTTTTTTTTAATGGCAGAATAAAGGTCAGACAGGCAGGGTAAAATCACCAGCAGACGGGAACAACCAGGGCAAAACAGAATCATGAACAGAGTCCAGGCAGAAGGTCAAACCGGGCAGCAAACAACTTTTGACAGAAGGTAGACCAGATCCCGGAGGTGAAATGAACTCCTCGGTCAGTCTAATATCCTCTGGTATACCGAAAAATCTGAACACGTAGTTACAAAGTGCTTTGGCTGTTTCGAGGGCTGTGGGTAATTTGGGTAGAGGGACTACCCAATACTTATTCACAGAAAGTAATATAGTGTTTTAAATTTTAAAAGACATGTTTAGAAACTAAAAGCCTGTATGCGAAGAAGTAACAATGACCATTTGATATTCAGTGATTCACTCCTGAAGAGACAATGACTGAGGCAGATTGAAAAAAAATGGTTTTATAAAATGATTTGTTTGTATTTACAACACAGTATAATTTAATAATACATAATGAAGGTCAAAGACAAATTAAGCACACTGATCTAACTACAGAGATGTGAACAGACTTGAGTCAATCCTGAAAACAGATTCTGTTCAACAAGTGAAACCTGTATACAGTACCTGATATTTGTGTTTACTGATTCTTTAAAAAAAAAAATGAAGCTTGTTTTACCAGAAACTATCAGTGTAGTTAAACATCTAATGTTGGTACAATGCTCCTAGAGGTAAACAGTGTGTGTGTAAGATGGCGCCGGTGAGATCAGCTGCCATCACGACTGCTCCAAACAAACTTTGTCTGTTTTTGGTTATTTTTCGTGTTTTTGGCTATATGCACTGGTTTCTTTTTGTTAGATGACCATCACTACATTCAACTCTTATTTTTATTAGAGCACAATGCACTCACCCTTTGCCGTTTTAGAACACGGACCCATCTTGGCCGAGCGAGATCCTGAGGAGGAACACAAGACACAACCCGAACCGGCGTCCTCAGAGGAAACGAGCCGGCAGCAGGAACAGGCTGAGGGTACGCTCACATTGCACTCCCTTACCGAGTGTCTTTCTCTCCAATGTCCAGTAGTTGGATACAAAGCTTGATTACCTCAGGGTTAGGTTCCACAGGGTAATTTGGGACTGCAACCTTCTCTACTTCACCGAGACATGGCTGAACCATAACGGACCACGACATCCAGCCGGCCGAGTTCTTCTCGATTTACCGCATGGACAGAACACTGGACTCGGGGAAGACTAGGGGAGGTGCCGTGTGTCTGATGGTGAACAACCAATGGTGCAACAGTGCGATCATTGTTCCCCTCTCATGCTCCTCCTCACTGAATCTTGAACTTCTGACCATCAAATGCCCTTTCTATCTCTCTTGGGAATTCTGCTCATTCATCGTCAGTGGCGTTTATATTTCATTTCAAGCGGTGAGATGGGACCCCTCCGACCATACACAAACATCACATTGGGGGTTAGAGACAGGTCAGTCGAGAGGTAGCAAAAAAATATAGAAGTAAGATACAGTTGGATACGGAGGCGAAAAAAAAAAACTCCCAGGCTACCTTCCGAGGAAGGCAGTTTGAGATCAGGGAAAAAAATACCTCAGCAGCAAGCACATAAAACACATAATCACAAGACTTAACACTGCAACATGGGAGGGAGGGGGATGAGGAATAAGTCCAATGTAGGAAGACAGCCATCCGGTCTCGCTGCTGATGAGTGCAAAACTCCAGACCCGCCTACCCACACAGGGGGGTAAAGCATACGAAGGCGTGGGTGGGGGGAAGGTAGATTGTATATCTGTAGCTGTTATGTGTGTGGTTTATGTGTATGTGCCAATGATGTGTTTGCCTGGGAAGGCTGTAACAGTTGGTCCCAAGTGTCCTTGGAACAGGGATGAGGAATTCAGAGCGTTTTGTTATCTTGCTCTCCGGGGGAGTTGTTTTGTCTCCAGCAGCAGCTGAAAGAAGAGGGGAAAGCCGAAAGAGAAAAAAACAAACTTTTCCATTTGGATCGATATCTGGCAATTTTGCAGATATCTAATGTCCATCACAGGTCTCCAGGTCTGTCCAAATTCCATTGCATAGCTGCTAGCTTCTCCGAGATGTTTTCCAATTTGCGATCCATAGCCACAGTCTGAATGCTAACAGCTAGCGTGTGCTTGTTCACCATTTCAATCCAGCCGGCCAGCTTATTGGAGGTTAGACTGGTCGCTTTTGAAATCTGTGAAAATCCCAGGGCCCCACCTAATCTAATCAGTAGAATTCCTGTTATCAAAGTCCTTCAGAGACACTGCGGCCAGGCATACAATGCACCACTTCTCCCACCCGTCCATCATATACCCAGATGCAAACGTCTGGTTTCCCTGAAAAAAAAAAAGTGGGTTTCCCTGAACCCAGGCTTCTCGTCGAGAAGATGGTGTCAATTGCGTTCAGAGACCAGTTGATCAAATCCATAATTCCTTTTTTGTTTTGGAAGAGCAAAGCTAGAGAGTCTCAGAGATAGAACTCACAAGACAAGAGGAGCAGCAGGGAGACGTAAGGGAAGGAGAGAAGAAAGTTGTGAACAGCCAAAGTAGAAGTCTGGCTGTCATCTACCAGCAAACGGCCAGAAAGAACAGACGATACAAGAGGTGGGGTGCTTCCTCCTTACCGTCTGCCATGGCCACCAAGACTCCTGGAACCAGATTCTGGGCTGGGTCGAGTATGCTCAGAACTCCTTCTATCAAGTATCCACTGGTCTCACTCCATTCAAGTGCTGGTTTCCAGCCCCCTCTATTCCCATGGCCCAGAGAGCCTTCCGATGTCCCTGCGGCTGAATACTGGGCAGTGCGCAGGCAAAAGACCACAGCAGACCACCGGAGATCTGAAGCACCAGCTTATCAACCCCATCATGTACGTTCATTGTACACATGAAGTACTTTTTCATCCCTGTGTTAACCAAACCCTTCTTTAATCAATCACTTTTATTTATATATCATCATCATCATCATCAAACTTTTATTACAGACAATACCATAAACTACAGTAAACAAAACATGACAGAGTAACCAACATAACAGATAAATAGAAAACAGGCAGAAAACACACCATCAAACATTTACATACAAACTATAACGCCAATGATTCCACAAACTGGACAGAACTAAGTGCCGGGTTCGTCAGTGTTAATATTATACTGTTTGCAGAGTCTGACAACCTACACATACATCTATACATCAAATTATGCAACAGAGTAGAGCAAGTTGGCACACCCGCAAAAACAAACATGTGGCTTGCACTGCTCCCTCTTGGAACCTTACGTAGCAGCCTCAATCCATAATTATATGCCACACAAAGTTTCTGCATGCTACTCCTCCTATAACACCACCACAAATGGGCAGTATACATAGGGGTACAGAACGCCCTAAACAGTGCAATCTTTACAGACTCTGAGCACAAATTAAATTTGCGCATCAACATGTTCACTTGAGCATGTATCATACGACATTGTCTGTAAATGTCATCAGTTAAACAGTGCCCCAAGCATTTAACCTCCTTACATACATTAAGAACAACACCAGACAAAGAAAAATCAGGGAATGAGAGTTTCTGATCCTCCCTACTCCTAATTGTCATAATGTTACTCTTCTTTGCATTTTATTTAATATCATAAACTGATGAGCATACCAAAAAAACAAGATTCTTCTTAAAATTTTAGGTACTCCTCTGTTACTCAACTTCAAAATCAATTAACTTAAAATCAAATAATTTTTTTATGGTTTACAAGATCAAATCTTTAAGGCGATAATACACATATCAGTGCCATGTTTCTGTTTAAAACCAAACTGGTTTTCAGAAGTCAGAACAAACATTTCCAACTTATTTAACAAGGTTCTCTCCAGAACTTTAGATAGAATGCTGGCCAAAGCCATGTCGATAATTGGCCATACTATTTATATTACCAGCTTTATATTTAATAACATAACAAACAAGATAGAATCAGGTAAACCTGAATCATTCAACCTAGAATCAGGTAAATACCATGTACCAAAAACCCAGTAAAACAGATAGCAAGCAGGGGACAAAGTTTCCTACTGTCTGGTTCCTGTCCATCGAGACAGTGGGATGTGATCCGTAACAAATGGCACAATTTTGCAAGCACTGCCATAGCTATAAAGTTTGTGTAAACTCATATTTCTTTATATAGACTCTTAAGCCTTTTCTGTCAAATGGTTCATCAGCTGATGTGCCTAGTAATAGTAATGTGCCTAGGATAGTAATTAAAAAAAGCTAACAACCATTAGTGTATGGAAACTTTATTAATAAAAACTTCCATACACTGGGTGTTGTGAAATATCACTCAGGTCTGTTGGATACATTAGCAGAGTTTTAATAAATCGTAGTCAGGCAGGCTACAAAGTCTAGTAAAGTCCGTGTTTATATAGGCCTGAAAATGGCCGACACCTGGCGACGGAAGATGGTCAAGGTACGTGGGGTAAATGAGTCCAGGTAGGAACCTTACAATTCTGGCGAAAGTTCTGGAATTCTGGAAGGCTCCTGAAGCGAGGTTGCTGACGACACCAAGCTCTGCCACGAGGTCTGGGGGCTGGCTTGTCTGGATGATTGTGGTGGAACGTTTCGGTGAGCACAGGGTCCAGGATGTAATTGGAGTTGACCCAGGACCTCTCTTCCGGTCCATAGCCCTCCCAATCGACCAGATATTGTAGCATCCTGCCTCGGCGTTGGGAGTTCAGAATCTCTCGGACCTGGTAGATATCTTCTTGCTCTCGAGCCAGGCGAGGGACGTCGGGGGCCGCATCCTTGTCCTGGTCCCTCTCTCCTTCAGGTTCAGCAGTGGGCTTGAGCAGAGAGACATGGAAAGTTGGTGAGATTTGGTATTCTGGTGGCAATTCTAAACGGTAAGATACAGGTGTAATTTGTCGAAGAATTTTGAAAGGACCCACGTACCTTGGACTTAGTGTACGGCATGGCAGACGAAGGCGGAGATCCCGGGTGGAGAGCCATATACATTGTCCTGGCTCGTAGGGTGGATTGGCCCTTTGATGTCGATTGGCTTGGTCTGTGAGTCTCCGAATGGCACTCTGTAGGTGGACATGAGCGGAATCCCAGGTTTGTTCACTCCTCTGAAGCCAATGATCCACAGTGGGGAGATCGGAAGGTTCGCCCGACCAGGGGAACAAGGGAGGTTGGTAGCCTAGTATGCATTGGAAAGGGGTCTTGTGAGTGCAAGGTTTTCTCAACAAATTCTGGGCATACTCAGCCCAAATAAGATATTGGTTCCAGTCGTTCTGATTAGAATGGCAATATGACTTGAGTAACCGGATGAGCTCTTGGTTCATGCGCTCTCCCTGTCCGTTAGACTCAGGATGATAGCCAGACGTCAAGCTTACGTTGATACCTAAGTGTGTGCAAAAGGCTCTCCAGACTTGGGAAGTGAACTGAGTCCCTCGGTCGGACACGATGTCCTCGGGTTGGCAGTAATAAGGAAAACCTGTTCCATCAGAGCTTGGGCGGTTTCCCAGGCAGAAGGTATCTTCGGGAGTGGAATCAGTCGGCAGGCTTTGGAGAAGTGATCGATAACAGTCAAGATTGTGGTGAAATGATTTGAAGGAGGCAGGTCAGTTACAAAGTCTACTGAGAGGTGCGACCAGGGTCTTTGGGGTATGGGTAGAGGATAGAGAAGACCGTAAGGATGTTGTTTAGACGACTTGGAAACTTGACAGATGGTACATGCTTTCACAAATGTGGGGCATCTTGGGTTAGGGTTGCCCACAAGAAGCGGTTTGTGGCTAATTCAATAGTGGCCGGGATTCTGGGGTGTCCTGCATTAGGGCTGTCATGGATGAGGTGTAACATTCGTTGGCGGAGTGATTCTGGTAAGTATACCTTGGTAGGTGGACATGCTGGAGGGATAGGTTCAGATTCCTAAGCGTCGGTGATCTCTCGTATAATATCCCACTGGACTGGGGCCAGAATGAGTGAGGGGGAAATAATGTTCTCTGGTTGACTCGGCACTGTGGGAACTGCCTTGAGAGGGTGTCAGCTTTGGTGTTCTTGGAGCCAGGCCTGTAGGTGTTTTGAAAACTGAATCTGGTGAAGAAAAGTGACCAACGTGCCAGACAAGCATTAAGTCTCTTTGCAGTTCGGAGGTATTCAAGATTTCTATGGTCTGTGAGAACGAGGAAGGGTTCTTTGGCTCCTTCTAACCAATGCCGCCATTCTTCGAGAGCTGCTTTCAGAGGCAACAGTTCGCAATCTCCTACATCATAATTTCGTTCTGCTGGATTTAATTTTCGGGAGTAGAATGCACACGGAAATAATTTGGTTGGATGCCCCTATCGTTGAGAGAGTACGGCCCCAATACCGGTGTTGGATGCATCCACTTCCACAATGAATTGCCTTTCAGGGTCTGGGTGTCTCAGAATGGGGGCAGTGGTGAATTTGGTCTTTAGTTCATGGAAGACAGCTTTACTCTCCTCATTCCAGGGGAGTCGTCGGTATCCTTTTTTAGTCATGGAAGTCAACAGCCACCTTACCGAAGTTACGAATTAATCTTTGGTAAAAGTTGGCGAAGCCAAGAATCTTTTTAACTCCTTTAAAGTCTCCCTCCGAACTGATGATATATCCAAGGAACGAGATCTGGGTTTGATGGAACTCGCACTTTTCCATTTTGGCATAAAGTTGGTGCTCAATGAGTTTCTGGAGAACCTTCCTTACATGTTGAACGTGGATGGCATAATTCTCTGAGAACACCAGGATATCATCAATATAGATGATCACAAATTTGTTGAGCATGTCTCTGATAATTTCATTGACTGGAACACGGCCGGACTATTAGACAATCCGAAGGGCATGACTAGATATTCGTAATGCCCGTTGGTGGTGGAGAAGGCGGTTTTCCATTCATCACCTTCCCAGACCCGAATGAGATTGTAGGCACAGGGGAGATCTAATTTGGTAAAGTAGCGAGCTGCTCTCAGTTGTTCGAAGGCCGCCGGCACCAGTGGAAGGAGATATTGATAATTGATGGTTATGTTATTCAAAGAACGGTAGTCAATACAGGGGCAAAGTTTTCTGTGAAATTTCACTCGGGTCTGTTGGATCCATTAGCAGCGTTTTAATAAATCGTAGTCAGGCAGGCAGAAGTCAATTCACAGGCAAACGGAATCAGAGACAAACAATAAGAGTAATCGATAATCCGGGCAGAAGGTCAGGGCAGGCAGCGAGTATCAAGAGTCCAATAAACAATCCAATAATGAACCAGGGAAATCAACAGGGAAAAATGCTCAGAGATGACAGCCTTGGCAAATCAAAACTTTGCGAAGTGTAAGCGTAAAATCCGTGTTTATATAGGCCTGAAAATAGCCGACACTTGGCGGTGGAAGAAGGTCAAGGTACGTGGGGTAAATGAGTCCGAGTAGGAACCTTAGAATCCTGGCGAAGGTTCCTGCTGATGACTGTTGGAGAGAGCCATGGAGGTGCGACTTGTGACAGGTGTAGGGTATAACAACTAAAGTATTTTACGCATAAAATTTTTAATGTATTTTTAATACTAAATCAGATTTTATATTAAATGTTTATTTAAAATTTTCAATTTGTAGTTAAACTGCAATGTAAGCTATAGCATAGAGTGCTAGAGTTTTATTTATTTTTTTCTTTTGTAAATTAGGATATTTGTCAGGTGCATGAATCAAGATCAACAGAATAAGTATTGTATAATAAAAACTATAATATAACTGTTTTCACTGATATATTTAATAGTTTCTGTTGTCAGAAAAACGGAATGAATATTAAATAGTGACTGAAATGCACCCCATTATTAGGCCTTCTAAACTAGCTCTATTTTACAAGATATATTATATCTATTATATTATATATATCTATTATAATATATTATATTATAATCAAGCCGTTGTCTGATGAAGTCAAATACACATAAGATATAAACAATGGCTATTGTGTGATTTTGGCTATATATATGCATATAAAAGCGAGGTAGAAGCAACAAAATATCTATTTTAACCAAAAGCTCTGCTCCTCTCATCTGCTCGCTAAACAGAGCAGACACAGAGAGTTGTGTGCGCGCGCTCTGAAAACAAACTTCCAGAGACTCGCTGAGGTTTGTCCAAGAAGACGCTAGATTTGAATTAAAGAACCGGCTTTACTGATGAGATGTGCATAATATATAATTCGATATATTGCCCAGCCCTAGGACTCATAATCCGCTTTCTTCCGACTTTCGCTGCAGCCATCTTTGACAGAAAAGGGAGATTTGAGATAGGCCTGAAATTTACTAAATCTTTGGGGTCAAGTTGCATTTTTTTTTTTTACAGATCTGGCCATTAAAAATGCATCTATTTTCATGCATCTATTTTTCTATCTAAAAACGTTGTTGTGCTTCATATAATATCCACCAGGTGGGGCATGGAAACACATTCCCCATGGCAAGTGTTGAAAATAACTACATAGAGATGTAATTAGACTCCGCTCCGCCCCGCCGCGTCACTGCCACTACTGAAATCACATGCCGCCATTATCTTGCAGTGCGTTTGAAAGGTAAGTTACATTGAATCATACTTAAGCATTTATAATTTGGTGCTAATTGAATAGCAGAATGCACAATATTATGTGCTGTGGAGCGAACACTTGTTTATTGCCAGGAATAGATTTGTCGATTAACCTAGCTGCAGCTAACGTTATCTAGCTACTGATGCTGTGGTAAACTTTTATAAAGGGACAGTTTTACAAGCTTAAAGCTTGTAACACACAAACAGACTCCAGAGGGCAGAGGCGTGAGCAGCAAACGAGAACAGGCAGAAGTCGGCAAAGGTAAATCCAGATAATACACAAACAAACAGAGAAACAGGGGAAAACACTTACAGAGGTGGTGAGACACACATGCAATGATGAGCAATGAGACAGACAAACAGGCTGGTATTTATACAGGAGGTAATGATTGAATAATTGAACCTAACTAGAAAGCTGTGGAGGAGAGTCCGGTACATGAAATGGGGAGACAGAGACAGATAAACAGGCTGAGATGTGACATAGCCCCCTCCCTAAGGGGCGGCTTCCAGACGCCCCCAAAGGCTTAGGAGCCGGCAGGAACATCCTCCAGGGGGGGTGACGATGCTCCCCTGAGCCGATCAGACAGTTTGTACGCCTTCCATGGAGTAGCCCACCTGGGCAGACCAGATGACGGGAACATCCTCCAAGGCGGGTCAGATGGCAGAGAAGCCCACCTGGGCTTACCAGGCTGTGAGGATGCTCCCCTGAGCCGACCAGACAGTTACGAGTGATCTCTAGGGCGGAGCAGGTGACGGAGAAGCCCACCAGGGTGGACCAGATGGTGGGGAAGCCCACCTGGGCGGACCAGATGGCAGGAGTATCCACCTGGATAGATCTGGGAACCGAGCTGCACAGAAGAACACAGACAGGTTATCGGCCAGGCCGGACTGACACGGATTCTGTGCAGCCTTCAGCGGATCCCCTGGGAATGTTGACCAAGGTCATGGATCCTCCGTCCTCGGGACCAGACTGACCATACTCAGGGGGAAGACGGACTCTGAATCCAAGGATCCTGCAGCCACCAGCGGAACCTCTGGAGAAGCAACTGACCCCTCCAGAGGGGGTGCAGCCACTGACGGAGCAACATCAGTTGTGACCAGCATTTCTGACGGCTCTCCTGGCCGTGAACCCCCTTCTGACAACTGAGCCACTGTGAGGATTTTAGCCAGCCCCTCAGGCTGTGTAACCAGAATTGACTGGGAAACACACAGCTCCTCGTACCATGCTATGGGGTTGAGACCCGTTACTTGTGAGTTTGGAACCGCGAGGACCTTCAGCAGCTCGTCAGTCTGTGTAACCGGGACTGACTGGACTAAACATGGCCCCTCGTACCGTGCGATGGGAATAGGACCCGTTACTGGATGGCTGGAAAATCGTAAGGGGCAATTGAAAGCTCTCCTGGCTACCCATCCTGAATTGACTGACCAGAACATGACCCCTCTCGTCGTGAAACGGGGCCAAAGCCTGCCATTTGGGGGTCCAGAACAGCTGAAATTAATGATCGCTCTCTCGGCTGTAATACCGTGACCAACTGGACACCACACCGCCCCTCTCCCTGTGAAATGGTGTCGGAGCCCATCACTAGCGGATCAGGTATCACTAGGACGGGTGACAGCTCCCCTAGCTGTGATACCGGAACCGACTGGACAGTAAACAGTTCTTTGATGTAGTGAAATGAGCTCTGTGAAGGTAAATGGTGAAGTACCAGCCGCCATTTTGGATTGGGACTCAGCAACGTCAGCCATCTTATAAACAAGATCAAAAATAGAGTGTATCCTTTCTGGCTGATCACTGACTGATAATATTGCTGCCGGGGATCCTCAGTGTCACTCTCTCCCACAGTTAGTGAAGACCAACAGGCTGCAAGCACCACATCCACCAGCTCAGAAAAAGTCCATCCCGGGTTTTCGTCCATCACCGCAAATCCACGTAATCTAGCAC
>JAUYWG010000048.1:141911-152974 GCA_034779775.1 Enteromius afrohamiltoni
TTCTAAAGACGCGGCGCAGGGAACATCAGCTGATTTTCCCTTAAAAAAGTGGAAAAGGCTTACAATACTCCTTCAAGAATAAGACATTATTTGAATCTATTTTAAATATTTATTTTATTTGTCTACATTAACAATAAAAACAGCTGTGCTTTTTGTAAATAAAGGAAACGCTGGAAGACGCTTTCTGAAGAGCTCATTGCAAAAATGAACTGAAATTTTGAAGAGAAGCTGGTGTTTGGTGCAGTTTTTTAATTTCATTAGTTTTGTTAATTCATTATTTTGTTAGAAAAATATTTTTTGAATATGGGCCTATGTATTTCTTTTAGGATGTATAAAGCTAGGTTTTTCTCTGTTGGCACAAGCTCTGGACGTGATGTGAATCCTTATGTTCTGATGCTTGATTTGATGTTGCTTTAATACGTTGAAATGCTTAATGTTTTAATTTTGTTTTGAAGATCAAAGTTGTAATTTGTAACTGCGCAAAAAGACATATGAAAAATTTATCATCCATTTGTTTACTTTAACACAAACATGTATTTTAGATTTTGATAGTAATATGACAACAATCACATATATCACACACAGAATGCACGGTCATAATGTTGGGGAATATTCATGCAGAATTTAAACAAATAACCACATGATATTAGATTTTTAAAAAAATAAAAATTAGAAGAGAACGGTTTGAACCAATGAGCAATAAGCTCGCAGTGATCTGCCGCTTCAGTTCAGATCTGCCCCCTACTGATCATGTCTTTCCTGTGTCAAAGCATTTTCTGTGTTTACACAAAATACACAGGCGAGGTCACTTTACTTCCGTGCATTTTGTCCAGATCTGTAATGAGAGGCTTAATAACAGCCAGTTTGAAGGCTTTGGGGACATATCCTAATGACAATGAAGAATTAATAATAGACAAAAGAGGATCTATGACTTCTGAAGGCTGCTCTTTTAATAGTTTAGAACATGGAATATGGTCTAACATACAAGTTGTTGGTTTAGATGATTTAATACGTTTATACAATTCTTCCTGGAAAGAGTGGAATTTTTCCTCAGAGAATCTACAGAACACTATCTGATGCGATACTACAGCTGACGGCAGCACATTTTTTGTTTTCTGTCACATATTTCTAACAGTATTAATCTTGGAAGTAAAGTATTGCATAAAGTCATTACTCCTGTGATCTTGTGAAAAGTCAGTACCTGTTGAGGCTTTATTTTTCGTTAATTTAATCATTGTATTGAATAGATAACGATGGTATATTGTTTTCTTCTAATAGATATGAAAAGTTATCAGATCTAGCCCTTTTTAGTGCTTTTCTGTAAGTTTGCATATTTTCCCGCCAAGCTAAACGTAACACTTCTAGCTTTGTCTTCCTCCAGCTACTCTCCATTTTACGGGCTGCTCTCTTTAGGGTGTGAGTAAGCTCATTATACCAGTAAAACTGTTACCCTTTCAGTCAAATCACTTCGACTTTACATATGGGAACTCGCCAGAGAGACCAATTGCCTTTGAGCTTTAAACAAAAGGCCAATGAATATTGGTGTGCACTTGATTGCATGTGAGTATAAGAGGGCATGAGTGCAGTGCACTTGCAGCTTTTCGATTCAGCGACTTCGCCGTTCGGAGCTGGAGATCCCCTTGGCTGTATTGAAGTTGACGGTTGATCTACTGAAAAGAGTTCCTGCTATCTTTTGCTCTCTCGTCTGGGACCGTTTACTGGGCATCTGTCAGCAGATACTGCGAGCAACTCAAGTTGGTGCACCAACCTTTTGCATTCCAGCGAGCAAAGGTCTATTGAGTGCACAGAGTTGCCGCGAAAAAGGCCTTCCCTGGGAAATCCAGGAGAAAAGAGCAAATTTTCGTTGTTGGTGAAGCATTCTCTGGAATGTCGATCTGACTGTGTATTTCTTAGTGCGGGAGTTTCCTCACATCTGTAGACGGACACAATCGCTGCCTTATGTATCTGGGTCGAGAACACGCTGAGACAGCTTTCGTGAATTGGTCATGCATTCATTGCGAATGGATGCCCATGGCTACATTGAGGTCCCGCCTCTCGTTCGCAAGATGGCTCCCCTCACGTCCTTCCCGTGGCTGCTTGTCCAACTGTAATAGTTTTTCAACTGCCGCGCCAAGGCACCTGGCGGACCTCCAGGTGTCTGTACAGAATGTTCTGTCAGGTGTAAAAGCCTGTGGACTTCTGCCGCACCACGTAGTCCTGTGGTCCTCCCGGAATGGGTCGCTCCCCCTGTAACAGGGCCGAGCGTGTCCTTCAGGGCGCCCTACGAGGTTGAGATGTCTTCTGTAGGGTCAAAGGGAGAGTGAGATGGTAAGGCGGATGGCTGTTCCATCCGCAATAGACATTGCACTGTCAGCTATGCTCCCCGGGCCGCCAAAGGAATCTGTTTGGTGGTACCGCGTGTGCCTTCCACCGACCCCTCGCAGCTGGATGCTGGGGGATCGAGTCCCTAGATGGGCATGGCACACTCTGAATTGGCATTTCCTTGCAGTGTCGCTGCCTATTCAGCCCGTGGACCAACCCTGCTTTCCACCGGGTCGGATTACCCCTGGGTAAAGTGTCCAGGCATGTCGTGGTCAACACAGATGCCTTCTCCACACAATAGTATGCAATAGAGGACGGTACCCGATGGGTCGGGCCGGGTTCGGACAGATATTTAGAAAGGATGCCCCGGGTTCAGGTCGAGCTCGGTCACATCAGCGCGAATATGCGCCTGTGTTATAACAACGCTTTTTGCCCCACGTGTGCTGATGCTCTCATCTGTTGACATTTCCGAAGACCTTCCTACAGTTAAAAAGTGGGCTTTCCACACAAAAAAGTGCAAGTGTCATTAGTATGAGAAAAAAAATTTGGTTACTGCTTTGTCGGACGCGGGCTGGGCTCGGACAGAAAAATGGGGCCCGATCCACACTCTAGTATGCAACAGGCAATCACCCCTGGGTCCCTGGACAGACGCCTGACTCCCTTGGCATATCAATAGTCTTGGGTTGTTAGCCGTACTTCTGGCCGCTGCTTTCTTCCGATGCTGCACCACAAGCACGTGCTGGTCCAGACGGACAACATAGCGGTCACTACGTACATCAGCAGACAAGCCGCATGTCACAACTCCCTGCCATCTGCTCTTGTGGAATCACAAGCGGCTAAAATCGTTGCTCGCTGTTCATATTCCAGGGACACTCAACTGTGCAGCCGATCAGCTCTCGCGGCAGTCCACACCCCTGTAGAATGGCGGCTCCACCCTCAGGTACTCCAGCTGATTTGGAGCCACTTCGTTGAGGCCAAGATAGACTTCACTCGGACGGGACGCATCAGACCTTTCCGGCCTTTCAAGTGCTGTGATAGAGATCTCTCCCAGGCGAGAGCTCCCTCTTACGCTCTGAGATGGGGAATGCTGTCTCCAAACAGAGGTTGCCCCATTGGGTGATTGAAGCCATCTCCCTGGCTTACTTGTACCCCTGAGAGCTGAGAGCTCACTTAACAAGCTTCATCTTATGAGTTGGCTCATGGTGCCTCTCTAGCAGATATCTGTAGGGCTGCATGCTGGGCGGCACCCAACACCTTGGTTCCTCCTGTGTCTTCACTGAAGGCAGCAGCTGGTGTTGGCTTGCTGCGCCATTCCCACGGGATCTATGTGCATTTTTCTCAGCGTTCCCTCCAAATAGGTGACCTGAATTCTGAATTCCACAGAATCTATGGGTTTATGTCATGTGCTCCGCTCCCCCAACCTCATGCTTCAGTACAACTGGCAGCCCTGTGGGACCCCAATCTGGCCCCCAGGGTGTTGGAGAAGGTTACATGCAGACTCTCTGCTGACAAACTTGAAGAATAACTTGCCTGTCAGCAGAGGGTCTTCCTGGGAGGGAACGAAGGTGTTACACTTTCATGCCATGACTCTGAAGTCGCGCTAACGCCGGCTCTTATACTCACATAATAATGAGGTGCACCTGAGTGCAATCAAGTGCTCACCAATATTCATTGGCCTTTTGTATAAAGCTCAAAGGCAATTGATCTCTCGGGTGAGTCCCCATATGTAACTTCTCCGTTCCCTCCTTCAGGGAACGTGGGTTACGTTTGTAGCCTAGACGTTTTCTTTTACCTTTTTTAAGCACAAAGGAGCAACTGTATCTAACGTGCTAGAAAAGAGAGTGTCTGTTGCATCATCAAGTTTTTCTACGCTATTGGATGTGCTAAAGAATTGAGATAAATAAGGAAGATTACTTACAAAGCAAAATGTATTTTGTGGTAAAGGGGATGGTTCTACCATACTTGTAATAAGGTGCAGGATTTACAGGATTATCTATATGGAGTTACACTAGACTAGATAATGACCTGAAAACTGAAACCATTAACATCAATTCCATGTGACAAAACTAAATCTACATTATGATTTCCACAATGAATAGGTCCTGATAGGTGTTGTCTAACCCCAATAGAGTTCAAAATATCTTAGAATGCAGATACTGACACATCTTTTTCTTTATCAACATGGATATTAAAATCACCAACAACAAGACTTTATCTGCAGCCAGTACTAACTCAGTTAGCAAATTGGCAAACTCTTTAATAAAGTCTGTGTGGTAAACTGGTGGCCTGTATACAGTAGCCAGTACATACTGCACATCACATGGGATTTTATCACATGCTTCTCTAGATAATGTTACATGCAGCACCATAACTTCAAACAAATTATATTTAAAGCCTGCCTTCTGAGAAATACTGAGAATATTGCTATAAATTATAGCAACACCACCTCCTTTGCCTTTTGGACTGTAATCCTGGGGTGTAGACTAATTTAAAGTAATGTATTCATCTGGTTTTAGCTTCTGTCGATCAGAGCAAATATAGGTTATGATCATTGATCAAGTCATTTACAAAAGTTTAATTTGATCATAGAAGCCAGTCCCATTTGTAGTTCCAGTTCTGTCTTGACAAATGAACATGCTGGAGCTTGTATATATTTTACTCATAAACAATTCTAGGGGTGCCAATAATTGTGGTCAACAAGAATTGGGGAAAACATTTATTTCATCACAAGAATTTCTCCCTATTTTAAATTGTTTTACTTTAGTGATTAGAATGGTTAGAATTGTGTGAATTTTTTTAATGAACTATCAAAAGGATAAACAATGCAGATTTATATTCACAGCCACTTTGCTCAGGTTTACCAAGGGTGCCACTATTAGTGGAGGGCACTGTATGAGTGCAAACCCTCTCTCTCCCTAATCTCTTATCCTTAGTTCACATCTTATCAGATGAAACTCGTGTGTTTGATGAGGTAGATAATCTAAATGGGTAGTAGTGAGGGGTCTCCAGGGCAGATTTGTGAGGAACAGATCTAATCATATACTGTAGATGAGTCATCTGCACAATCTGACTTTGCTGCAGCATGGAACAAACTGCTGGTTTCATTTGGCCAGAGAACTAGTCCCCGAATTAACCTGATTTCTCCCAGGCTCTTTCTCCAGTCACAGATAAAGTTTTAATTCCTCTGGCTTGCTTAGTTGGGGATACACTTAATTTCAAGCGATATCGTTGACTTGATTGCACAGATACTATTTAAAATGAACTGAGCTAGACAATGACATCACTGAATTCAGTATACTGCCTATAACTGAAAACTGAGTGTTTACTATTGTTCTTTTGCATTATCGACACACTATTTTCCTATGTGATACTGTAAAACTGTAAAAAATAAAGTTAAAAGAGCTACATAAATAAATGTGACTTGACTTACATTCTTGTTGTTGTCCCCCATGCAGGAGACTACAGAATTGCCTATTGCTGTACCTAGAGAAAGGTGACTGGCTGTGCTTTCAAAGCAGAATTTGAAGAAACTGTATGAAGATGATGGGAAAGACAGACCATGAAGAGCTAAATTTTAGGAATTAACTAAAGACAGAAGTACAGCTTCCACCACAAGTGCCATCATGGCCAGTCTTGTTCTTAACGAGTCTGGAATGGAGAACTGTGGCATTGATGACTCCTTCAAGTACAACCTGTATGGTGTGGTGTACAGTGTTGCATTTGTTCTGGGACTAGTCACCAACTGTGCTTCACTGTTTGTCTTCTGCTGTCGCATTAAAATGCGTAACGAGACCACGCTTTTCATGACCAATCTAGCTTTATCGGACTTAGTGTTTGTGTTTACTCTTCCTTTCAAGATCTTTTATAACGTGAATCGCCACTGGCCATTCGGTGATACATTGTGTAAGATCTCTGGAGGAGCCTTCATCACCAATATCTATGGTAGTATGCTGTTCCTGACATGCATCAGTGTGGATCGCTTTCTGGCTATCGTTTACCCCTTCCGTTCTCTCTCCATCCGGACCCGTCGCAATGCCGGTATTGTGTGTGGTATCATTTGGTTGTTGATACTCGGTGGGGGCATGTCAGTCACATTCTTTTCTTCCACCAACCAGTCAAAAACTAGCACCACTTGCTTTGAGGGATTCTCCAAGAAAACATGGAAGACATATTTGTCAAAGATCACCATCTTCATTGAAGTGGTGGGTTTCCTTATCCCACTGATGATCAATTTAGCCTGCTCCTCCATGGTGCTAAGAACTTTACGTAGACCTGCTACCCTGTGTCAGACTGGCACCAACAAGGAGCGTATTCTGCGCATGATTGTAGTGCATTTGGCCATTTTTATTGTCTGCTTTGTACCTTACAATTCTGTTTTGATTATCTATGCCATGGTGCGTATTCGAGCACTCGTGAGCTGCTGGGTGGAGAGGCTTGCACGGACCCTGTATCCCATAACTCTTTGCATTGCAACCTTCAACTGCTGCTTTGATCCTGTAGTCTACTACTTTACTTCTGAGTCCTTTCAGAAATCACTAACTACTGGGAAATGTCAGGCTTCCATGCAAGAAAACATGCTCCAGAGTGAATGCCCTGTATCCAGCAAGGAGAATCCTGAAACTCATGCAGTTGAGCTCCACATACTGACCAGCAATGGAACAGATCAAACCAATGAGGCCCAGTTCAGAAAAGAATGCATAGTTGCAGTCTCAGGATGTAATGTTAAATAAAATGAATGGATTTGGTCTCTTCTATGATTCTTTTCATCCATTAGTTTGTTTCCACTCATCACTACATTTTATCTATGATTATTACCATCCAATTTGTATTTTTACTGTATTGTATTTTTACTTAGTCAAAGTCTGTCTCTCTCTTAATTTATGTTCGCATGACTTGTGTGACTTGTGCATGTGGACAATTCACTTTTCAAATCCCAAAAGTTTGGTTTTCTTTTTTTTACTGAAAATAGAAATGGTAAGCACACACACAGATTTGATCTTAGATTGTTGTATGCATGAATCGATAAAAATCAGAATGAATGCAACTGTTTTATGGTCTGTTAGGAAGTACAGATGCTTCTCTTGTTGATTGCTGAGGAGCGGATTGAGCAAGAGATTGATGGAGTGATACGAATGAAAACGCTTTCCAGGAGTCACAGCAGTAGAGGCGGCGCAATTATAATGACATGTGAATAATCCTGTCCACTCTAAAGCAGTACTAAACTGCAGTGGAAATGCAGACTGAGCCGTGCTGTGCTGCCAAGCCGATCCACGCAGATGAAAGCACCATTTGACATGGCACGGTGCTTAGTGTCAGGGTGTCAGACTTTTCATTGTTGAATTATTGCAGGTTTTTGAAAATGTAAGCTGTTCTTTCAGCTCGCTGTTATAAATAATAATGGTTGGTAATATTTTATTTGTTAATGACATTAATTAGTCGTTTACATGGCTGAGAGCTGAAATCATTAATTTGCTTGTTTATTTACGCATATTTGCGATTGATGGATTTTGTATTTGAAAGAGATGCATGAATATGCATTTTCTGCTTGTACATTCATTCAAACACAAATTAGTATGCCAATTATTATCATATGGATCATTAGAAAATTATAGGTAGGTGAGTTTTATCAAGGTTGGAGCTAAACTCTGCAGTGCATTGGACCTCCAGGGTAAGTGTTGAGAAGCCCAGATGTACACAAAAGCCAACTTCTCTCAAATATTGTTCACAAATCAGTCTAAATCTGGGTTAGTGATCACTTCTGCTTTGCTGATATAATCCATCCCCTCACAGGTGTGGCATCTCAAGATGCTAACTAGACTGATAGATCAATAACCTGTATGTGTGTGTGTGTGCAGGATCTATGTATATACAAATCCATGTATAAATAGAGTAAATGTGAATATAATGGTACAAATGTATGTAGATGTTTGTGTGTGCATAAACACGTGTGTGTCTGTTTGTTCTGTTTACTGAATGCAATTTAATTCACATACTTATTTACAGGTGATGGAATATGATTTCTGAACATATTTTGCTTGAAAATGCAGTAATTTGAAAAAAAAAAAATGCACTACTTTCATAAAAAAAAAATGTTTGTCCAAAATATTGGATTTCTGTTGATAAAAAATGAACAGATAAAGTTTTCTTTTAGGCTGGGCTCTTTATTTTGATATATAATATGTCATATATGCATAGCAGAAAATATTCTGGAGGCTGTCAAATTTAGGTGAAAATCATTAAAAATTCTAGCCGTGGCTGGCAACTTTTTTTTTTTTTTTTTTTTTTTAATGCTGTCGGGGAAAGAATTTATATATCATTAAATAGATATGTTTAGCTGAATCAAGATCAAATCCCATAACATTCCTCTTCTGTGTTAAATTCCAGGCATTGCTTTATACAGAATAGGCTGAGCCGCTCCTGAGTGTGAACACAATAGTACAGATAAGCTCAGACAGAAAGACTGTACCTCTCGTTGGATTTAGGCTATGTGAAATAAATAAACACAAATTTAATTGTTGTAATTAGACCTTTAGACATAACAAGGTGCGCCAGAAAGTGTAGGCTACCCTGATATTTTACAAAAGCAATTTAAAATATTTAGTTGTTATTGTGGAAGTATAGAAAATAAAGCATACATTTACATTTCTTTTCTCTGTTATCACATTGTAAGCATTTATTATTTCTTCTCTAAGCCTCGTCTTCTGAAATGGCTCGATTAGTACAAAGCTCATAATTCTAAAAAATTGCAAGTCATGACTTTTATAAAGAATATTGGTAACACTCTGCGGTAAGGTTGCATGAATTACCATGAATTCATGCATAAATTATGCCTTACTTCATGCAATAATATCACATGAATTATCAGAAACTAACATGAGTTCAGAGTCTTTACAAAAGGAATTTGATCTTAACTTTCTGTTTTATTCTAAAGCAGTATAACCCAGTTACATCAACAGCAATGTCTGAGAAGAGAAGGAATTCAGTACCATAACTGGTACAGTGATCTCATGATAATTTTTACTAATTTCATGTAAAATGTGGTTCAACAAAATATATATTTACCTACATTTTCATAGGCACTGAAACGTACAATACTGGCATATTTACAGCATCTAAAAAAAACAATACTTAGTATTTTCAGCATTTCAACCTACAATACTGACACACTGACGACACCTAAAAATGAACCCTAGGAATATTGAAATTGCCATATTAGTTTTATTATTATTATTATACCCCGCTGTCATATTCACGTGATTTCTCCCAACACTCAAAGAAAACAACAACATAACAATATACTAAACAATAAAATTGCGCCAAATTCAAATTTTGCGACAGTTTTTACGGCAGGAAAATCGTACGCTCATGCCTGTGTCGTCACAAAATGCGACATGCCGTGTTTCAGTTGTGTTTGAATGATGCGTATGTGACTTCAGAGAGAATTGGGATAATAATTTGGATAATATTTTTAGCGATTAACAAATTAAGTTCGGCTCTTCACCTCATACAAACCTACTATATTCCGCCAGAGAGGACTGCAACTGGAGCGTCATTTTGGTACTGATTTTAATATTTTTTGCAATAACTAAATGGTTGTAACGTTAATTATCTGTCTGTCATGTTAATATTCTGGGAAAAAACAAACAAAAAAAACTATAACGCCCATAAATGACACAAAAACATTGCCGTTCATATGCAAACTGTTTCAGGATCTACCATCTTTTTTTTTTTAAAGATAGGTGAAGCTGTAGACTTCTGCAATTAACATACTGGTATTCAGTATTTCAAAGGACCAGGTCACCACTTTAGTTGAGGGGCCCCAAACCTGATTAAGTCATGCTTAGTTAGTGATGAGTACTGTATTTGGATGGCTACAGAATTCACAAACTGTGCTGTGATTGGAAACTAATGCTTAGTTAATTATTCACAGAACTCACATGTTATGTGTTCGGGTGTGTTCATTTACCTGGAGGGCTATATAAACAAGCTTAATAACTAATTAAAACATCAACAACAAAAAAATGCTGTTTTTATGCACAACTTCATGCCAATTTATGCACTACAGATTTATCCAATGTAGATAGTAAAGACTTTTCTGTCTTTCTTGTGAACAAAGAAAACATCATGATCAAGCGTAATATATCATAAATCATGATGATGTACCCATCTTAGTTAATGTCTAAATTAATGTGTAGTTCATCCATGAAGTCATGAATGAAAGACTCATCCATGAGATATTACTGCATGAAGTAAGGCATAATTCATGCATGATTTCATAGTAATTCATGTAGCCTTACGGCAAAGCATGGGCGTAAATTAATGATGTGACGTTCGCGCACGAGCCAGCTCTAAGAGCCGACTCCCGTCAGGGAGAGCCGACTCTTCTGCCGTAAGAGGGGGGTGGGGCTTTATTTGGGAACACCCAGAGCCATTCAGAGAGAGAGTTGCGACAACTCTGTTGAAGCCAATGATAATTTTTTTTACAGCAATGGCGGATCATGGGGGCGTTCAATAGTTCCCGGAAGTTAGCGCCGACTGCAGCAGCGCCATAGAGTTACAACAGAAATACCATATCATATATTTTCTCATTTTGGTGGCTTTAACTTTGTTTTAAATTGTAATTATAACGTTGAGAAACTCCCTGTAAAACTCTCGTCCTTCCATAAACAAGTTTTTTTAGCATGGACCCTCATTTATAAACACAACTTCTCACCACACACATACCTCATCTGGAACAATAG
>JAUYWG010000048.1:204225-217690 GCA_034779775.1 Enteromius afrohamiltoni
CATAACAGTTTATTCCCAAGTCCTGGCATCATTTTCTTTTCAAAATCAGTATCTTTGCTTTTCAGCCCACTCCCCACACAAAGCTCAGGGGAGTAAGAAAGCTAGGAAGGGATGACAAAATGTCCATTTTCGGATGAATAGAAGCACTTTAGGATTCATCGGTTCGCTGTGGAGGTGAATACAGCGTTCATAAAGCCAGAGAGCGGCGGAAGCATGAGTGAAACCAACCCTCTGCATTTTCAGGAGAGCATCTTCAGCGCTCCGCATGCAACAGTGTCGTGAAGCTCGGGCTAAATGAAAACAGATGACAGGGCCAATCCCCACGCGGCTGCTGCCTGCCTCTGCCACCACCATTTATCAGCGTCAACTCCCTGGCCTCCTCGAGGAAAAAAGTGCACTCATGTTTGCCATGGAAGAAATTCTAATCTGCTGTCTTCAATGGAGCTCTTTGTAGCTGGCCTCCAGGACGAAACACAGCGGGGAAATGAGTTTCCACCAGCTGAATTTTATTATTGAGTAAACTGGTGACAATTCACACACATTCCACCACATTTTATTTCAAATGAAGTTGTCATTAAGAAGGAAGCTAGGAGACTTATCTTGGAGGCGTTGAGCTCATTGTGGCTGGCAGAAAGAGCTGTTTGTGTAAAGATAAATCGTCACGAGCTGGCGTATTTCCACACGAGCCCAGCTCTCCGCTGAACGTAATAGCTGCAAACTCAAGTTGAATAGATTTATTTGAAAGAATTTTGCAAGCGGACATTTATAATTAAATTTCACAAGTGCAAATCTAGTCTTGATGGATGCTCATCCGACCAGTGCATGGCCATAATCAAATAGACTGAAAGAGACAAGGCTACTTAGCATTTAAATGGGCTGTGCAGTGTTAGAAGAAGCCAGCGAGAGGCGTATAAATATTGAGAGGAAGTCTCTTTTATGAATGTGAGACGATGTGAGCAGATAAAGAAGGTCAGGCGGCACAGCGACGTGTCACAAATAAAGCCATGCTGTTGAATAACGGCTAAATATTCTTGAAAATTAGAAATGCACATCCTATTACATGGATCTGCTAGAAATAAAAATAATGGCCTGGACTGTAATACTTATTTCTGTTTAGACTAACGTAGAATACTAAACATATTGAAATAGTTAACCTTTTTTTTAGCCTTTATTACTATTATCTCTTATTGAACTACTATTATTAATGGTTCCTTTTGGACCATTACACTGTGTCCTCATCAGACAAGAAGTGATCAAATGTGTCTTCTGTGTTAATAGAGGTTTTTTTGACTGATTGTTTATTAGTTGATTCTGATAATTGCACAGTTTTCACTCAGTTCACTCAACTGATATGAAGATGAGGGACGTGCATTATTCACACGGCATGTTTCCAACTCTTACGTGAATCCTCATAGAAGACAGGACACGGAGATGAAAAGAGACTCCACTCTGCTTCTGTCTTATTTTGTATTGTTATTTTAATTTTAGGAAGCTTCACTCGCCTCTTTGGAGAGAATACCCTGCCCTGATCCATATGTGCATATGTATTATAGATAAACATGATGTATTCATGAGACACATGCTACTGTAGCTCCGTATGGGGTAGTCAGTTATATTCTTTTCTTCATTGTTAGTGCATAACAGTCAGCACTTTGTCATTGTTTGTTTGACTTTATAGAAGTGATGTACTGAGAAAAGGTGTAAAAGCAATTACACAAACGCAAACATTCTGGAACAGTAATAATGTAGTTATGTTAAAGCATAAATGGTTACATGGGCCATTTTTTTCTCTTCATAAGGGTTTTTGAAAAACATGCAGTGGCAGTACAGCATTGAATTCAGGAAAACCTGTGCCGCTACCTTATTCTTACATTTTAATGGTAGAAAAACCAACAACAACAAAAAATGCATTGCTGCCTTCTGCTGGACTGGAGTGTGAGACCCTGGACGACGCACAGGACAGTAACGGCTGCTGCCACACTTTCACTGTACTGTACATATCAGCCTGTGTGTACACAAATTCAGCTGGAGTACAAAATCATCTGGCAGACACAGACACAGAACCAGACTGCAACAGCAACTGACAGATCATCTCAGACACTATTTACTGACATTGTATTGAATTTACCAAACCGGATATGTGTTAAGTGATCTTCTACATAAGAAAAACGTGACATGAGGGTAAATGAATGATGCATGCGGGAACTATTGCTTTCTTTGAGATGAGCATGTTATTTGGCAGGATTAGAAAAGTTGTCAGATGGAGGCGTTTGACGGACCTACACACAGATCTCACCTCCCCCTAAACAAGCAGAAAACATCGAAATGAGAATAGCCAGAAGTGTGTGTGTGTGCTGCATGCCAGTGTGCAGTGGGTTCACGTTTTGCTGTCTTTTCATCTCTCGCTTGCTCTGGGCTGAACAGATGCTGAACAGAAGAGGGTATTAGCTGTCAATCATTTTACTCACTTTACAGCTCATTTGCTTCTGTCATGAGGTAGAGTTAGTGCTTCTGAGGATTCTCTATTAGAGAGGTCTGTAGTTGATCAGAACACCTGGATGTTTTTAGATTTTATAATCTCAAAGTTAGGCAGGGTTGAACAAAGTTGGGTTCAAAGTTGAACTTTGAAAAAGTACATTTATATACATTGTCACACAAGGAGCCAACGACAGACACAGTGGAAGATACTCTGAAGATAACAGCAGAAGCTGGATTTTATCATTATCCCTATTTTTTTAACTGATGTGTTAAACTGACTTTGAACAAATGCATATATATATAAATAATACATCAATTCATGACAACACTTACTTATGATTGCACTTAGTTTTTATAATAATAATCATAAAGAAACCTTTTTTATAATTTCCAACACACATACTGTGTATATATTATTTTCTTTGTTAAACTATATTCACAAATTTCAAGGCCTTAGACAGGTATGTGTACAGTAAGTGTGTAGAACTGTACAGCACAGGACAAGGTAGGAAGGATTGTAATCAGCAAATAGCTGGGCAGAGGTATGGCATGAGTATTTTTTTATGTTGTAATTGTCACTGACAGCTCCTGGAGGAGTACACTGTATGTTCTCGTAGATGCTAGGGGCATTGCCTTGCCACAATATTTAAATAACATGTATTAAAAATGATGCGGTTCTTATTTTACTTTGTGTTTGTGATGTTTTAGACGTGGATACAGTGTCGAGGGCTGATGCTGGCTTATTCTTCTAAACACAAAAGCAGAGCATCTTGGTGTGGTTACACTGAGAGGCCAGTTGACTCTGGCCATCTCGCGTCCTGTGATGTGATTAGAGCTGGCTTAATAGTGCCAGCATGCTTCTCCAGTGAACTTCTGTCACCTGAGCTGAGAAATCTCACTGCACCGTACTGCCAGAAAACAGCTCAACAGACACATTCTGAGTGTTCATCAGGACCAGCGAGACCAGGGCACTCTGTATTCTCCATGTTCTCGCTGATGGAGTTTCGGTTCCTTGCTGCTGTCGCCTTCATCTTGCTTTGTTGGGGACACTTTATTTTTGGCATTACTGTCGACTTGACTGCACAGACGGTGGCAAGAAACCCAAACTCCATCAGATGACAAAATAAAGGAAAACCCTTTTGAAGAACCCAGGTTTTTCTCTGACCAAATGAAAACTATGGTTGCCTGTGGCACAGGATACAGTTACATTTAATATTAGCAGCGATTCTCAGAATACTTCCTTTATACATTCATAAGACACACAAATAAAAATGCAGGCCTGGTCCTCTCTTGTCTTACACTGTGGTCGCTCCTCCTCCGAGAGACTGGAGAGCGGTGAGTGGCGCAGGTGTCTCCGCTCACTGTAAGCATGCTTATGGCTGAGCTCATACTGTCGGCATGCTGAAGCTCTCTTAGAGAAGCACTGCCACAACAACCAACCCCAAATGATAGCAGACTATGCAAATTCTCTCTTTTTTAAATACTGATCTAAAAACAAACCTAAAAATAATTTTTCATTTATTTGATCTAGGATAAGCCTCAGCTTAAAACGTACGCTGTTTAATTAGTTCACTGGGTTGTTTCAAATATAAATCCTTAAATTATAACTAATCAGCTACATCTCCCGATCACAACAGAAATACTAATATATCAATTACAATAATATGCAGGTGTTGTATTCTTTTCACAAATGTCCAGGAGACAGACTTTGGATTTGGAAGCAAAATTCTATTTATTGTGAGAACGCTGTCCGCCCGCTGCAGTCATCAAAGTAAAATCTTTCGAAGCAGACAAATTTGTCTAAATCGTCAGACTTGTCTGTTGTCCAACTTATCTTGTGGTTTAAATACATTTTCAAAGAGGTGGAGTATAAGTACAAACGGGCCAAAGACAAATGGCTTTGGAAGAAACTTTCCCAGCCTTGATCTGAGTTAGCATGCAAGGGTTATTCAAAACACTTTAAGGCCAGGACACACCAAGCCGCCGGTCAGCCGTTGGCTCTCGCTGGGTCAGTGCTGGCAGTGCAGTGCTGGTTGGGCTAGTCAGTTTGGTGTGTTCCACTCGTACTGAACCGGAGGCAGGGCCATTGAGGAAAGTGAGAACTCTGATTGGATGCATAGTTTGACTTAGATCTTCTCCCCTCTTAGTGCCAGAGAATTAAAGCAAAAGTGATGAAATGAGTAAGTAAACAAAGACAATGTTACGTGATATTACTCAAGCATTCCAATACCTGAATATTATCATAGAAGGTTAGGCTCTAAACATTACTAACATAAAAAATGGTACACAAGCACTTCTTGACTTCTGTGTTATGTTTATTATTTATTTGCTTATCTCTTCTATCTTTGCTCTGGTTTCTCCATTCGAATGATGAGTATTTACTATTGATATCTGCTGATAAGGACAGCTAACTCATCTCACTCATTTTCAAGTGTTTTGCAAAAGTTTAATCAAAACAGAAAATGTTTGCTTTAATGCGCAAGCATAAAGCCTCAAAACAGCTCACTGAAGTGATACAGGCAGAAAAGACATGATAAGTTTTTATGCAATTCTTCAGACATCAAAAAATATTTCCTAAATTTCACTGATGTGTCGTACTGTCCAATGTAAACGCAACTGCCCTCATGTTTTGCTGCAAACTACAACGTTTTCACAGATCCCACTACATATGTGTGAAAAGGGGCTTTTTTATTATTTATCCACTTTGGAGAGCATTTTCAAAAAGCTCTGTTTTCTTTGCAAAGATTCTCTTTTTTGTGTGCTGCAACAGAAGGCCAAAACTGAGAGTAAAAGTGTTTTTTTTAAATGAAAACGTATTAGTTTGGAAAAGACCATTGTAAGAACAGTCAGACAACACCAAAGCCTGTCATTGTCCTCTTGAGGAAAATAAGACATATTTGAGGACGTCTTAAGTTGTTTTTAAGCCTTGAACTGCGGAACATTCTGGTGAACTATTGAAATTTCATCTCAAGTAATTTCTTAACTTCTTTCTGTGAATTGGGCTCCAGACCTATATTCAGCAATACTGTATGTAAAATCCAAATTCAGCAGTAATTAGGGTCACATGTGTTTATCTCTTGACAGCTCCAGAGGCATGGTTGAGATAATTACAACAGTTGCCATATAATCATTCCTGGCTACTACTCAAGTGATTGACATTTGTAATAGTACGTGTTGGTTTTCTTGTAAGTATGAGTGTGTGGGTGGCCTTCAGTTGCTGAGGTCATCACGGTGAAAACCCTAGTACATGTTTGGACCTTCCCATGTTTGTTTTGCAGAATTTAGTATTTTTGGATTCTCTGGCACAGGAAAGACATGGAAGTCTAGTCACATTGATATCAATTCTGCTGTAGTATAAGTTGTGTTCCCAGCATGTAGTACATGAAGGTAGAGCTGACGTTTCAGCAGTAGTAGACGACTTGTTAGTGGCCTTAAGCACAATGAACGTCCTTCATGAGAGAACTGTATTATGGTCCCAGCTGGTCCTGGCGCTACACATTTATTGTTGGCCGTAGGAATCTGTGCCGAGGGCTTGTCTAGACGCCAAGGTTCTTTGCTGAGGATCTGTCCTCAGGGTTTGTGCAGTCACCGAGGTCTTTGCTGACGATCTGTACTGACGGCATGTCTACCTGTCATTTTCAAAGGCCATGTTGTGGTCATTCCTGGGTGCAGGTCCACCATCTGGTCCACCATCCGGCTAACCACAGTAACCTTGGGATGAGAATGACAGACAAATACAATAGTCACTTATGATATTGAAACAAGGGTCTGTATTCTGGATTTAAAACTGTCAGGATGCTTTGTGAACAATGTTCAGAAGATGGCTACAGAGTTTTGGAGCTAAATGGGAAAATGATCTACTGGCCACAGGTTGCAGGGGGTGTGAATGTAATAAAAGCTCACAGAAGTACTGAAGACCAAAACAGCAACAACAAAATATTCCAAATGAAGTTCAATTTTAATTTGATATCAGTAAGTCTTAAAGGGGTCATATAACACCAATTTTCCACAAGCTGATATGATTCTTTAGGGACTTAAAGTCCGTAATATAGTTTGTTTTAAGTTTCTCAGTGGTGTTAAAAATGCTAATTTGACCCTGTCAAAAACAGCTCTTTAGAAATCACTCTGTTCTGTGTGCTTCTCCTTTATATCTTCACAAGCTCTGCTGACTCCGTCCCTCTTTTCCGAGGCACTCTCGGAGGATCTTTAGCCGCATTCATAGTGAAACCTGCTAATTAGCACATTATTAGGAAAGGAGATTTGCAAAGATTCATTAAAAGACAATATACTCACTGCTTCTCTATGTGAGGCATGAATGCTTCACGTGAACATAAAGGCATTTTGGTTGATCAAGCGCGTGTTGCCTTCAGAACCAAACGTAAGTTAACGTCAGCCACTCAGATGTCAGAAGTAGATGACTACTGCTATGTCCATTCAACTACAAAAACTGTCAATCAACAGTCAGTCGCAGGAGGGGCCTCCTCCATGGTCACATGGTCAGACGGCTCGATCTGAGAAAGGGGAAAACATTTAAGGAGATTCCAAAACACTCACTGGGTGGATTCTGGGTGCACACAAACTGCCAACACACAATTGCAGATGTTTTCATGGCCATAATTATCTCTCTGTTAGCATCAATCTATTAAGGATTGTGCTATTGGGAAATGGATGAACTTGTTAATATCATATTTCTTCTTGATGTAGCCACTATTTCAAATAAAGTTTTTTTGTTTTTTTTTTCAACAAGAGTGAAAAGTAAGCAAGGGGTTGCTTCATAAAACAAGCTCACCAAATAAGCCAAACCTATTTCAGTTATTCTGACTTATTTTGAACCAAATCAACTGACAATAAGTTAGACTAACTGAAATAAACCTGGTGTATTTGGTAAACTTGTTATGAAACAGCATATCTGTAGGTAGAGATACTATCCTTCCATTGAATCCAAATTACCTCTAGTTTGGTTTACTTCCATCTGTGCTGATTTTTACGGGATGCTCTCTGTATTTATTGATTCATTCTAATTAATTCTATTATGAAGTCATTTTTACCAAGTTGTTTTCGTAGTTTCAGCGCATGTTTTGAATTTTGTTTTCTTACTAATGCTAATTAATGTTAATGAATTAGTATTATATCTTACTGGTGCTTCTGTTAAACTGGGAATTTTATGAAAAACTATTGCAACTTTTCATTTAGGCAACAATAAAGGATCTTTTTAAAAATAGTTTTAAATGTGGGATCTTATGAAGTAAGGGCTTTCCTCTTTTTTAGTTCCAATTAATTTTGATGAGGGGCCCTGTGGTCTAGCGTCTAAAGTGACAGTGTTGGCTGGCAAAACAAACAAGCATATAAACAAATAAACCTAAATAAGCCACATTTCGCAAATAGGAGCTAGGTCCTTTCTATTAACTTGATAAATTATAAGTGGTTCCATTTATGGGTTAAGCCTAAAGATATTGTACCATGGATCATGTCAGCACACAGTGCTCTGCTAAGCAGCATTCTGAGCATGAACAGAAACACACTGCACCTCTGCCCAGGGGGGTTTAGTTAAAATTGCCAGACATTGCCTAATGATTCTTGAGGATGGTGGATAATATTATTTTGGTCAAAACAAAATAAAAACAAATTATTCTAAAGTAGTGAACCCTGTATCAGTCATAGCACAAACAGAGCAATAATTGGTGAATAAAACGTGGTTGTTGCTCCAGAAACTTTAGAGAATGTATGAGGCCTTAAGTATACTGTGTTTTGTCAGTTTTGCAAATATAACCAATTACTCTCAGACCACCTTAAATCTACTTCTAGTTGAAACCGGTGAAATCACAGTAAAGGGAGGGGGGTGTCATGAGCACACCCCTATATAGGATATAGACTTACATTGATTGATATTTGTTTAGATGGTCGTAGTGTGTGCGTGGCATCGCAATAATTTTTTCAGGACACTTTTCTCTGGTTTTAATTTGTAGTAGGAGTGACCAAGAATAGTTGACGATTTGATGACTCGATCAATCTTACAGCTGAATATTGGCTGTAAGATAATAATAATAATGCTGCAAATAAGAGTATGAAAAAAACAAAGCTTTAAATAAATCAATTGTAACATGCATAATGTCAGTCTTGTGTGCCCTTGCCCCTATAATACTATAATAATACATTTCTATAATCCGTGACCAAGAGAAGAGCGTCTTTTAAAACGTTTTAAAACTTTAAGACTCAAACTGACTCAGACAGAATGAGAGAACACGTGATTTCAAAACATTTTTGCCATTTTATACTGTATGTATAATATGTAATATTTATCTCATATATGATGCGTTTGTTTGAGTTATGCTGCAGTAAAACATTGATCACTGATAAAAAACCTATTAAATGCTTCACTCTACTGGTCATCTTCAGCACACACGGCTCTTCACAGCGGAAATTCACCCCTCTTGTATCTCGTGCTCAAAACTAAAGCTGTTTACAAAGGAAAGAGTATTTTTATTCGTATTTTTTATTCATTTTTGTAATGATATGTTATTTATTCTATATATTTAATGCATTAAGGACTAGCATTCCTTTTAAAATAATTGATTTATAATAATAGTTATAGTTTGTTACTCATTGTCAGCTCAGAGTTATTATTTGTAAGTAGTTCTTTAACAAAACAGCCTTCTAGATGTGGTCAAACTGTGCTTAATTTATTCAGTGTGAGGGGATTGTATATAGTAACGTCCCAACCTTTTATATGGAAATATACAAATACCTTTCAATATGGATAATTAACATCTAAATACGTAATATGAGGTTTCTAACTCTAATTCTTTGTCTCTTCAGAAAGTGCGTTCAAACCTGTAATTCACTCTCTCTGTTGAGACCATAGAAATCATAGAAGTCATTTTCTGTGATGCACTGGCTCCTTAATCAATAAAAATGTCTCACTACTGAAAAGCTACACGATTGAAAAACTAATGATTAAAATGTGGGTATCTCTCACATTACAGGTCTTTTTCTACACAGAAAACCAATCAATAAACATAAACCTTTGTTTGTTTCTATCATGACTCATGACCTCAGATCGCGTCTTCTCACACAGCGTGATTGTCAATCACATGAATGGGCTCAGATTTGCCTCTGATTTTGCAAAACCTGTCAGTGAGTGAAAAATCCTGCAGTGTGAACAGATTACACTCATACTATCTTTAAAAAAACCTAAAAATGAAGCTCATGTTTGCAGTTGAACAACACTGAACAATGTCAAGTGAGAAGGCTGCAGTGCATGTTTTCGGCAGGCTGTGGAAGGCTGTTGAGCGGGGTTACCCTGGTGTACCCTGAAGTGAACACAAAAGAGTTCCCTCGAGGCCCGGCTCTGGATTCAGCCGCATCAGATAGAGTCAATCCTGCGTCTTACACCTCGATACAGAACTGACTTTCAGCTGCGCTCACGGGGGAATTCTATCAGTTAATGCTGCTCGAGCAGATGGAGAACACCTCAGACCTGCGCCTGTTTATTTGAGAACGACCGTGTGTGTGTGTGGCGGCTCGTCGGGAGAAAATCCTACAGCGCTAAACCATGGCGGTAGAAGACTCCTGGCAGGAAGTCTGCTCGTGAAGAGCCGTGGCCTCACTTATTGTAGATGCATTCTTTCCTGGGAAAGCTTTGAGAAAAAAGTCTTTGAATTTTTCAGTGCCTCCCCTAAAAGAGTGCTTAATGGGCTCTCGGCTGGAAACAACGCACCCATAAACAGACTCACGCACATACATATAGCTTCTTGTAGCTTTTTACATGAAAACGTTTCTGTGCAGCGCACTTTCAGGAGCGTACAGCTCTTCTTCTGGGTTTAAAAGCTCTTAAATCAAGCTGGGCACCAATGTTTTCTAACACAGGACGACTTTGGTCTCCTTCTGTCTTTTTGTGCATCACCTACATTTAACTGTGTGTTTGCTTTTCAGAACATTGTAAAGCCTTTTGATCTTTCCATGATACCACGCACATACCTGTAAGAGTTGGTTTTAGAGCGTTTGTTCTTCAGAATGTTCAAAATTGAATTTCAGAGTGATCTGGACTGTCATTATCATCTTGGCTGCTGGGTAATCATCATGTTCAAATGATGTACAAATGATTTACATATATAAAAACATGTCAAGAGCGAATGTGCCCTGATATTCACTATGTGACCAAATCATATCGGAAGCCACCGTTGACCTTGTTGAATTATAACAGCCTCAGAACAGCATATAATTGGTGCATAAATGTCACTAGATCGATGTTCCTCAGCTTTAGCAATACACTTTGTGCCCTTCATAACCTTAAAGCCCTTCACAGGCTCTAGCCAATGGATGTAGTTTCTGTGGACCTCGTAAACCCTCTGCAGTTCTTCTCATGGCGAACCATGTCCTTGCCACGCTCACACCGCTAGTGCAGAGCTGCACCGGGTGCGCTGCCGAGCACGTTTACTACATTAGAAAAGCCACAAATACAGAGCTGGTAATGTGATGCAAATGTCAGATGTTTACAGATGATGCACTATGATGAGAGTGGTTTGTCTCAGGGTCTGAAGAGCTGAAGAGCTCCTATAGCAGACAGAGTCCTTTCCAAAAGCTTTCTGCTACCACTCTTCTGCTTTTGATCCATGTAAGTTTTCCCATTTCTGATTAGCTTTTGTTTCCTTGGCAATGTTTTGCCTCTTTTTTTATAGTATGATAGTATGATACTGATTTGAGCCACTTATTATGTGGTATTAAGTCAGATACAGGTCTGATGTTTTGCGGCGTGAACTCGGTCACTTTGCTTTTGCTTTTCATTATAAAAAAAAAAACAAAAAAACATTTTATTAATTTTAAAGCACATGAGTGATTGAACCCTTTCTTTCTGGACAGACAGTTTTTAGATGTTGTGAGAGGACAATACGATTTGGTAAAATAATGAGAAAATGAAATGAAATGAAGGGAATAATAATAATAATTGTTGTAAACACATTGTAATATTAATCCCTCATGACGTTGAAAATATTTTATTTGTACATCTAATAGCAGTTACACTTGCAGGACCTGTTTTGTCCCATGTCTCAAGAACGACTGACATGTATGCCACTCCAAAGATGTCATGGTTGTTGGTTACTGGTGAATATGACGGACAGCTGCTATAAAATCAAAACTTGTTGTGTAGACATATACATATGACTTCCTCATCAGAATCCTTGTTCACCTGATTGTTCACCTAATTCTGCAGCACATCTTAGAAATGAATGTGTAAACACTGTGCTGTCTCTGTTGTTATTCTCTGGAGCATACAGGTCAGCTCAGGATATCTGATATTGCTCATATTTCAGCATCACAGTACTCAAATAATGTGTGCGTCTGAGGTATCGGTGTGCACAGAAACAAATGTGTTTGTGTTTATTCTCATGATGGTCTGCGTAAGAACTAGCTCTGTAAGGTTTGCTCCAGCTGCTCTCATTATTGCATTGCTCACACTGAACAGACAACCGTGCTCTAGAAAATTCACTGTGAATATATTTATCAACATAATCTTTTGCAATACAGACATTTCTAAAGAATCCCAGGTTCCTGAGATAAACTAATCACACTGCGTGATGAAGGTCTGCTGGGCTGGAGCAGATAAACACTTAAACTTACAATACAGCTGACTCTGCCCGTTTCATTAGGTTCTACCGTTTGAGGTTTACTCTAAGAATCTTTAAGATTTAGACATTCTGTAGATGGTATCGTGTTTCTGTTGGAGAAAGTGTAGGAATGTGCACTTTTACTTTGAATATTTTATTTGTAACAGGAAATTAGAAAATCATTATCCAGTTACTTGTGTGAGTGTGTGCATGTTTATGTGGTTTATGAGGACACAAATTTGTATAATGACATGGGTATTACAATATTTTCAGTGTCCCCGTACGTTGGCCGAGAGAGCTCAACATGCTGCAACTTAAGAAAACACATGCACATTATGACAATATTTTCATTGAGTGCTGCCAACCTCACAACACACGCAAATAAGAAACGCACTGCATATTGCACGGACCACAACGGAAATTTTTCAAGGGGACCCAAAATAGTGACGGATCAGCTGCAATATGGGCCTGATGCACAAGATGGCGCCGGTGAGCAAGAAACGTGGATAATTGTTTGATTTATCCAATAGATGTTTTTAAAATGAAATGGCGAACTTGGTATATCAAAGACAAGAGAAAACATCCTCCCTCCCCAGTACCTCTGTGTCAAAAATTCATCAAGATACAACACGGAGAATGCCTTTCTTCTTTTGATTATGTGTTTAATACTCTACATTTACAAAGGTTCATTTTGTTCTGACTGCTGTTTATACGACTGTACCCGTCAAACTGATGAAATTCTGCATGTGTGTTTTATTATTGGAGAACATAACTAACCACAAGCACAAAGCTTAGCTGGTCCGTCACTTTTTTGGTTCCTCTTGATTCATTTCCGTTGTGGTCCGCACAACATGCCGTGCATTTCTAAGTTTACATGTGTTGTCAACTTGATTAAAAGGTTTTCTTAATGTGCTGCTGTTTGTTCTATTTGCATTTGTTTTCTTAAATTGCAATGCGTTGAGCTCTCTCGGCCACCGTACAAAAGCCTTAAAAAACAGACTAAATGGTGAATGGTGGAAAATCTAAAAGTGTGTAGTGTTTCCTGTAAGGGGTAGGTTTAGGTGTAGGGTCAGTGAAGGACAATACCACATACAGTCTGTACAGTAGAAACACCATTACACCTATGAAGAGAGAGAGACACCCCAGAAAACGTTGTGTTGTTGGTGTTTGACTGCCTCTGACCATTTCAGCTTTAAGCTGCAGTAAAGTGTATGGATACAGTAGGTATGGGTCAGGAACTGTAAGCGCAGGGAGGTCAGTCAGGCAGGGGTCAGGGTCAGAAATCACTGAAAGTGTGCGAGGACGTGAGCAGAGCGTGGTCAAGGACAGACAGCAGTACTCAGTCCAGCAGGGCAGCTGATCAGCAACAGAAGATGAGAGCC
>JAUYWG010000048.1:220613-231893 GCA_034779775.1 Enteromius afrohamiltoni
AAAATATATGAAAGTCTAATGTTTATCAGTACATTACAGAAAATAATCAACTTTATCACAATATGCTAATTTTTTGAGAAGGACCTGTATATATATGTGTGTATATAATAATCGATTAAATTGATTAGTTGTTTCAGCTCTACAGAAGATTCTCATATCTGCTCACAGACGACTGTGCATTGCTATTGTCATGACAGAAGAAAACAGCATGTGTGACTCCACATGGAGAAAAACATACTAAATGTGGTAGCTGTACCAAGGTCTGTACTGCAAGTCTCTTTTAAATATGACATAATTTCACCTTTTTATGTCAAGGCAAAGTTCAGAAATTAAATGTCAAGTAGTGTTACTCTCACCCTAGAAACAAGAGCCTAGCTGCAACAGTATTATTATATGATTCTTTGATATGTATCTGCAATGAAATTTAGCTTTTGAGTGGACTAATTAGATGATTTATGAATTACTTCAAAGTAGTTCTAAAGATACTGTTAAATCTTAAAAACAGAAATCTTGCATAAGTAGAAATAAAGTGTGCATGTATTTAGTTTATTTATTTACCTGGCACTTGTGTTCTAAACTAGTTTTTAGAAATATATTTTCTTTATCATGGACACATCTTAGTCATGTGTTTAGATAATATGATAATGATATGATAATATTGGTGGGCATAATAGTTCGACCTGCAGTGTTTTAGAACATGTGAATTCTGCTTGCTTTAGAATGTTTGATCTGGCCTTATCTTCAATGCTGAAGCTTTTTATCCCCTCACCCTCCCCAAGAAAATGTCAAGGTATTTTTCTACATAGTTGAATATTATTGAATAATATTTAGCTTTGCTTCGGGACATTCAGCAGACAAGCGGTGGTCTTTGATCCTCAGAGTGAGAATGAGGTATAGCAGCACAGTGCAGACGAGAACACATCTGGATGTTAGAGCTTTAATAAAAGCTTTCCGTTCTCTGTTCCCAGTCCATCCCAGATTAATGTAGCCGATACTGTAAAGTGATTTAAAAAATCACCTTATTAATCTCTAACTGTAATGTAAAACTGTGTGAACTAGTTACATATTTACTAGTTATATATTTAGTCACAAATTATCTTCCTGTCATGAACGTGCGCTGGTGTTCTCAGCGGGTGCAGAGTGTTCATGGGTCAAAGACAGTCAGATCCATTCGCAGGGCTTTAATCTTTAAACAACCAGGCAGAGTCGGTACACAACAGACAGGGTTATCAGAGACAATCCAACACAGAGTAAATGTCCAGACAGAGTTCAGGCAGCGAGAATTGTAGTCGAGGGAACAGATCAGGGTCATACATGGAGTATCTGACAAACACAGGGGAAAACACTCAGAATTGTTGCTTTGGCAAACAAGACTTCTCGATGAACTGTTCTCTGATGTGAGTATTTATAGAGGTGATAATACGGAACACGTGGAGCTGATTTCAGCAAAGCGGTCCGGGTGGAACTAATACTCGGGAGAAGGTTCCCGCTGGTGCCGTTCAGATCGAGCCACAGAGGTGCGGCTTGTAACAGAGCCCTCCCCATGCAAGTGGCTCCTGAAGTGAGTTCTGTTTTGGCCGGATCACCAGAGGGTTTCAGGAGTGACATGTGGAAATTGCGGGAAATTCGATAATTAGAATTAATTAATTATTAGGCAGTCCTAGACAATAAGAGAATGTAGTAATCTGTCTTAGAATCTTGAATGGACCCACATACCTCGGATTCAGCTTTTTACATGGAAGATGAAGGCGAAGATCCCGGGTAGCCATACCCACTGTCCCGGTTCATAGGAGGGGCCAGGTCATCGATGATGATCTGCTTGTTCTCTCTCCCTGTGTATAGCTCGCTCAAGGTGTACATGAGCCGAGTTCCAAGTTTCCTTGCTATATTGTAGCCAGTGGTTAACCGTGTGGAGCTGAGTGGGTTCACCGGACCAGTGGAACAATGGTGGCTGAAATCCAAGTACGATCTGGATTGGGGTTAGTCCTGTAGATGGTTTGCGGAGTGAATTTTGGGCATATTCGGCCCAGATAAGATACTTGCTCCAATCGTGTTGGTTTTGGTGGCAGTATGTTCGTTGGAACTTGGTCAACTCCTGAATGAACTGTTCTGCTTGTCCAGTTGACTGAGGAAAACCGGATGTTAGACTGTAATTAATGTTGAGTTGAAAACAAAAGGATTGCCATACCCGTGAAGGGAGTTGTGGACCCCGATCTGTTATGTCCTCTGGAATGCCATAAAAATGGAACTTGTTCCACCACTACTTTAGCAGTCTCCCATGCAGTGGGTAATTTGGCTAGCGGTATGAAGCGGCAGGCTTTAGAAAAGCAATCCACAATTGTGAGAATGGTGGTAAAGTGGTTGGTTGGAGGGAGGTCGGTCACAAAATCCATGGCGATGTGTGACCAGGCCCGTTGTGGAATTGGTAAAGGTTGTAGTAATCCAGCAGGGGGGTTGATGGGTGGATTTGGACATACTGCACGTGGGACATGCCTGAACAAATTGGGACACATCATGGTTTAAGGTGGCCCACCAGAAGTGATTAGTCAGAAGAGCTGTAGTCACGGTGATACCTTGATGCCCTGAGCTGGGAGAGTCATGTACCATATGGAGCAGACGGTCTCGGAGAGGACCGTTTGGGCAGTTGGCTGGTGGAGGATTGATGGTATGAGCTTCTTCAATTTCAGTAATTATGTCCCAGCGTGAGAATGGGTGAATGGGCTCTGGTTTCAGGGGCTTTGATGAATTGTCGTGAATACAAGAGAGAGCATCAGCCTTTCCGTGCTTGGTCCCAGGATGGTAAGTTATGCGGAACTGAAAGCATGTGTAGAACAATGACCAGCGGACTTGTAGGGCATTCAATCTTTTGGCCGTTCGGAGGTATTCTAAGTTCCTGTGATCTGTGAAAAAGGTACCTTGGCTCCCTCCAACCAATGCCTCCATTCCTTGAGGGCCGCCTTAAGAGCTAGCAACTCCCTGTCTCACACATCGTAATTCCTCTCTGCAGGGTTTAATTTGCAGGAGAGGAACGCACAAGGATAGAGCTTGTTTGCCTCACCATGTCGCTGGGATAGGATTGCTCCGAGTCTGCTGCTGGATGAGTCAACCACTAACACAAACTCCTTGTTGGGGTCAGGATGCCGGAGAATTGGGGCCGTGGTAAATCATGCCTTTAACTCCTTGAATGCCTGCATGCCCTCTGGTGTCCAGTGGAGGGTGAGTACCCCCTTGCGAGTCATGGCAGTGAGGGGTGCTGCTACCTGGCTAAAATTTTGTATGAAATGATGGTAGAAGTTCCCCATAAAACATTGTAATTCCTTTATAGACTTGGGTTTCAGCCAGTTGAAAACAGCTTGAACCTTTTGATCGTCCATAGTAACTCCGCCCTGGCTGATGACATATTCCAGGAAGGCCACTTTGCTCTGATGAAACTCACACTTCTGTTGCTTGGTATAGAGTTGGTGCTTAAGTAGGCGCTTTAGAACGGTGCGGACATGCTGGATGTGAGAGGGGTAATCGTTAGAGTAAATCAGGATATCATCTATGTACACTATTAGATACTGATTTAATAGGTCTCTGACAATGTAATTTACAAAAGACTGAGGGGGTGTTTGAAAGTCCAAAGGGCATAACCTGATATTCATACTGACCAGATGCTGTAGAGAAAGCCATCTTCCATTCATCCCCCTCTCAGATTCGTATCAAGTTATAAGCGCTGGGAAGGTCCAGCTTAGTGAAGAACTTAGCCTGCCGTAAGGGATTCCAGGGCTGCGGGTACCAGAGGAAGTGGGTATCGGTATTTCAGTTATGTCATTCAAGCTTCTATAATCAATACAAGGCTGGAGACCACCATCCTTTTTCTTCACAAAGAAAAAACCTGTTGAAGCAGGAGAGATAGAGGGGTGAATAAATCCTTTGTCTAGTTCCTCCGAAATGTACTGGTTCATGGCCTCTGTTTCTGGTTGGGACAGTGGGACCACCATTCATTGTGGGCATGGTCCCTGGAAGCAGTTCTATAGCACAGTCATTAGGGCGGAGAGGTGGTAGTTGTGTGGCTTTTTCTTTGCTAAAGGCCTCTTAAAGGTTGTGATATTCTGGTGGTAGGTGACACTGATTCTCTGTGGATGGTGTCAGGTAAGTGAGACAGCTCTTTTGGCAATAAGTGGACCAGTGGGTGATCTGTTTCTTACTCCATGAAATTGTGGGATTGTGAATTTCCAGCCATGGCAGACAGAGAATCAGGGGGTGAGTGGATGGTGAAGAGTAGGATGATTTCTTGGTGTAGTGTTCCAACTTGGAGATCATAAGTTACGTTGGTCACTCTGCCAGGCCACCTAGGGCCTCCACTGCCACCTGGGATACACATGCAAGAAGAGGGATATGGTTTCTCTTAGCAAATGCATCATCAATAAAATTCCCTGCTGCCCCAGAGTCAATTAAAGCTTTAGCCGTAATGCTGCGGTTATTTGTGCTAAGAGTAATAATCACTTCAAAGGCTTTACTTTAAATATCTGCACTCACCCAGGGATTTTCTTCGGGCAGTTGGAATCGGGCAGAGCCGTTCCCGGATACAGCGATCGCGTTTCTCCTGTGTCAGATGCGTGTAGCCGATTTGCATAGGCTCTGCAGTGTTCATGGGTGACGTTGGAGGTGGAAGTCGTGTGGGTCTTCGCCTCGAAGTGATCGCATAAGGTTATCGATCGAGATCGTCAAGTTCATAAACTCATCGAGTGAACGCCCCTCATCGGGGCAAGCAAGCTCTGTCTGAAGATCCTTCCGATAGTCCACGACAGTACATAGTTTTCAGATGGTCTGCATCCCAGCCTGTTTGTACAGCCAGTGTCCTGAATGCCATGGTGTAGTCGGCCGCAGTGGAATTCCCCTGTTTTAGCGACATCAACTCAAGTGCTCAAACACATCTCTAAACTGCTTTAAGAATTGGTGAAAGGATGGATAAGACATTTGACGTCCATCCCAAGTCACTGTAGCTCAATCCAGAGCTTTCCCTAAGAGCAGGGAACACACAAAAGCAACTTTGCTGTCTTCAGTGGGATAGCATTGGGGCTGTTGACTGATATCGTTCGTACTCTGCATCAAAAACCCTTTGCACCGACCTGCTGTTCCGTCTAACTTGTCCGGCAGTGAGAGACAGTCTGAATGGCGACCTCAGGCATGGCAGTGGGTGGTGGTGGTGAGCTCGCAGCCCCGGCGGAAGCACTGTCCGGGTGCAGGTGGAGTGGCAGTTAGAGCTTGCATGGGTCGTTCCAGCTCCTCCGTCAGAGATGTTAACTTCTCTAGTTGTTACTGATGAGAAAAAAAGTACCGTGGCTTGATGGGTGACTCATGGGCCATTTGTAATACAGCCGCTGGATCCTGTTCTTGTGAAGTCTTCTGTAATGACGGGTCAGAGACAGTCGGATCCATTTGCAGAGCTTTAATCTTTAAACAACCAGGCAGAATCGGTACACAACAGACAGGGTTATCAGAGGCAATCCAACACAGAGTAAATGTCTTGGCAGAGTTTGGGGCAGGCAGCGAGAATTGTAGTCGAGGGAATAGATTAGGGTCATACACAGAGTATCCAACAAACACAAGGGAAAACGCTTGGAATTGCTGCATCTGCAAACAAGACTTCAAGATGAACTGTTCTCTGATGTAAGTATTTATTGAGGCAATAATACGGAACACGTGGAGCTGATTTCAGTTCTGGGTACGTGGGGCAAAGCGGTCCAGGCGGAACTAATACTCGGGAGAAGGTTCCCGCTGGTGCGTTCAGATCGAGCCACAGAGGTGCGGCTTGTAACACAGAGAGGCTCAGAGACGGGAGTTGAGAACATTTATTAACTAAAAATGCAGATACATGGAGGGCTGACAAAGGTGCACAACAAACGCAGACAAACACATAAACACGCATGTAACTTTAACCACAGACAACTGGGTATTAAACAAGACACGGTTTAAGTACAAGACACAATCAAAGGATAATGGGGAACACCTGGACACATACAGCTGGCAGGGAGTGAATATTAAAGAGTCACAAATGAGGGAGAACATGAGGATACAAAAAGTAAACATAAAGCACGGAGCACATGGCACAATGAAAACAAACACAGAAGGCATGGACGTGGGAAAATGTTAAACATGGAAATGCCTGCGGCGTTACACTTCCTCTGTTTTAAGTACTCTTATATAGTGCTTTTTTTGTTTAACCCACCTGGGAACATCGGATCCTAACCATCTCTCTGAATGTTTGTGCTAACCCTAAGATGAATTCTGAAGGTCATTTCCTCAATCATGAGCTGATACTAATTTGTGACGATTGACATGCATGTGGCCACGGTCTGAACTGAATTTCCGTCACACAGTCATTGTGCGGGAAAATACTCAACTGACCAATCATAAACAAAGTGTTCCATGTAGAGTTTAAAGGTGCACAGTCTTCGGCCCCATCATGCATCTACAGTTTAGATATAACCTTTAAAAGCTTTAAAATAACCACACTGCCCTTGAGAGTGAGTCAAAACACAATTTCCCTTGGAGAAATTTCTTAAAAGCTGGAAAATAAGCTTCTCTTAATGTTTTGCCTGAAGTCACCGATCGGAAAATTAATTTTCTTCTATGTAAGCGTTATGAGGGCCTTGGGAGTGTAATATATGTATTGTAATTTAATTATTAATGAGCAAAACAAAGTGTCCCTCAAGTGTCCTAAGATTGAAGAACCGCATCTGAGCCGCTTTGTGCTTTAAGAGAGTAATTTGACAAGAATAAACAACTGAAAAAGCGATAAGCAGATTATGTAAATGTACATCTACATCTATCTGAGCAGCTAATGCTAAACCAATCTGTGAGTGTGGAAGGGCCCTTCATGTGACTCGTTTCTGCTGTAGTTGTAGGCTACAGTTTAATGTGAAGCATCCAGCTAAAAGTGACCACGCTCATCAATTATTTGACCTTATTCCAGCTACATCTACACAGTATCTCCATGTACATCTGCATCGTTCAAATGATTCTGAACACATTTTAGAGGCTCTGACAATTTAAGCACCATTTTACTGAACTCAGGCACATATTATCTCTGGAAGAGGCTGGGTTAGGTGACACCTCCTGAGAGTGACACCTTCACTTAAACGTGAAGCGCTGAGGAATGCTGATCTGCTGGAGCTCCAGGAGGATCCTAGAAATCCAGAAAGCACTAAAGAAACCCTGAAGAAGCTTCAGAAGGTCCCTCAGAACTCTCTGGGATGGAGACTCCTCACAGTATGTGAGTCTCTTGCTGCTTCACAAGCATGGGATCTGTTATTTTCTCTTCCTTTACAGGCCAGAGACTTCATACGTCACTGTGTCTGTTAATGTGGCTGGACAGATTGGAGACTCAGATCAAGGTTGTCTCATTTTATCTTTTGCCTCTCAGCTCAGAGAATTTATCAGGAAAGGGTTTCTTCATCCGCAGACAGCTGGAGATGCTCTGTAAACCCTGAAAAGACTGAAAGACCTGTTTCCTGGTACTGTTTGGAGCCTGTCGGTCAGATTGGTTAAAGAAACGAGCTTGAACCAAGCTCTTGTGAGGAGCATAGTCAATTGCAATGTTAGCACGTCAACCTGAAGAATCCCAAACCAGACTTCTTTCTGAGACAAATGGGCTACAAGAAATAGATCCAGTGCCGTTACGAGCTCCACAGAATACTGTGAAAAATCCTGCAGAATATCTGATTTTATGGGCCATTAGGTTCACAGCTTTACAGACAGAGATAGAGCTGATTGTGTCTGAGGCACCTGACTGCACATCGTTTCAAAAACAAGTCATCTGTTGAGGTTATACATGAGATAGAGTTTGTTTTGGGAACATTACACAAAAAGTATAAAAGTGTGCACTCTGAACAGCTGCAGTAAATACAATGATTCTTGCTGGTATACTGAAAATCATACAACATGTGTGACATAATGACAGCATTACAGCACAATATTGAATTTTAAAAGCATTATTATCAATGTTAAAAAATAACCTTTAGACAAAAAAAAACAAAATTCAATGCATCTTATGAGTTTTGTTTGAAGATATTGTTGATCTTGAGCTCATCCATATAAAAAGTTATTTTCTACAGTATTGTGAGTTTTATTTTGATTAAAATAATAGCAATAAAAAAGGAAAGTGTGAACGCAGTCCCCATGGCAACAGTATCTAGAATCAATCACCATTCGGTCTCTGGCACATCAAAGCGATCTATTAACTCATTCCCATCTCTCTCTCGCTGGCATCTTCCACACACTGTCTGGAAAATGAAGCACAATGTAAAAGGATTGCTTTTTATTATCTTGCGCAGCGTGATTAATTATGAATGTGTGTGTCTGAACTAATCAATAGCCTGATCACAGCCACGCTTTAACCAGCTTTCAAATAAACAGATCTGATCTGACAATATGTGTGCACATGACTCAAATAATACACTCTTATAGACATGAGAGCGGGGTTTCAAACTGATCTTTCTGTGATGAACGACAGGCCTCTGTCTGACATGTGTGTAACCCTTCAGGTGACATCAGGTGACCCTGCCTCTGCAGTATATTTACTGATTTAGTTGTCAGAGCACATCGTTTGATGACCCCTATCTAGGGTAAGACTATTGTCTTTCTTCTTCTCCCTCATATAGAGTTAGTGCTTTGACTATTTAGAGCAATGACTAAAAAAATAACAGAATCCCAGTCAAAGTAACCCAGATCTATACTTTTTGAGGGCATCATCTTAACCTATCAGTCTCTCTTTTTAATTTTACTCCGAAAGAAAACAAAGTAGGTCTCATTCATGAATAAATGCCTGGACTCGTTTGGTTTTGTACACACATGCATATACGCATGAATTTGTTCTTAGCCTCACTCTAATGTTAATGCATTTGGAGTACTAAACGAGCGTCATGTGCACGGGGATAGTCATTAGCATAAAACACAGCCAAACCATCTCCTACTTTCATTTACAGTGGTTGGTCTCTCACTAAAAACACATTCTCATGTAATATACATGCCGTCTTCACATGTGTACATCCTATCCAGAGTATGTAGATGCTCCTGCCTTACTGTTTTTTGAGATTTATTTGTGAAGAGGAGACCTGATATTTACTTAAATAATCAAATCAAATCCCTGGAACACATTTGCAACACGCTTTGCATTAAATCTAGATCAGACGGGCTAATTACACACATATCCACATGTGATGTTTAACATGATCTAAGCGTTATTTTTAGACAGTAAAGTGTTTTTCAATGAACAGGACGTACAGAAGACTTTGTTTGTGGTTGAGTAGATGTGATGTTTGTAGGTCTCTCACAGGGTTTGTGTTTAGTGTGTCAGATGAAGCACGCAGGACACCAGACTGAAGACGAACTGTCTGCTAGTGTGTAATTAAGCTGCTCACTGATCTCACTGAGGCCTCTTCTCTGTAATTTAGCCAAAGCTGAATCCATAAAGCTGTATATTATATAATTCAAGCGTTTGACTTTAGGGTCACACTCAAAGATGGAGAAGAGTTTTTAAGGACTAATTTGGAGGCAGTTGTGCGGCTAATTTATATTAACCTATGAATCACGATGCACATTTCTTTCAGAAATCTGAATACAGGTCAGCAGAGAGAGATGTCGTGATCGAAAAACCCTACAATTATCAGTAGACAGGCTGCAGAAATATCCAGCTTGTGCGAGGGGAAATGCAGTTATCTGGAGCACAATAGCAGTGTGAGTAAATCATCTTGTTTCTTGTTATTTGCTGCTAAAGACTGCAATTATCCATTACTAATAACATATCTTCGTACAGGTTCAGAATGACGTAAGAGTAAGTAAATGATGACTGAATTGTCATTTTCAGGTGAACTCTTACTATTACAGTGAGTTTCTGCAGAGCTACATATGTGAAAATAAGTGTTCAACTGTTCTGAAAATGACTGTAACGTTAGGTCCGTATGTCCTGCGTGGGTTCTGTAGCTTATAGAAACATATTCATTTAAATGACACATAAACATCGGTGCTACATATTTACGATTGGGTGTACAGTTTAAGAATCAGCCATTATATGCATGTGCGTGGTCCTGGTAAACCCTACATTATGGGGAAATATGACAGTATTTGAAATCCTTGTCCATGTGGGGACATTTTTTGGTCTTCATGAGGAAATTAGGTTTTATGTGAATTAAAGGGATAGTTCACCCAAAAATGAAAATGATAATAAAAGCACTTTTCTCTCACATCCGCTAGCTGAAATCCAGAAGCAGTCCTGGACGATGTATGAATCGCGCCTGCGCCTCTGGGAAGTCTAGTTTCAACTTTTGTCTCCTATTGGCTTATACTGAAATCCTCCTACATTCTTCTTTGTAAATTCTTATTCTTTGTGCTTCTTATTCATGACTGGTGTTTTGTTTTGTTCTCTTTCCGCGCTCATCACTGATCACATGTGTCTTACGTCAGACTTCTTCCGGTTTTCTACAGACAGCAGACCGGAAAAATATTGTGTCGTGGCCTAATGGATAGAGAGTCAGCACTGTAACCACAAAGTCATGGGTTTGAGTCCCAGGTCTGGCAGGGACTGTAGGTGTGGAAAGTGAATGACCTGATCTCCACCTTCAATACCACGACTGGGGTGAGACCCTTGAGCAGCCACTGAGTTCCAAGTATTCATCAGCATTCCTGGCCACAAGTCACTTCACTTCACTACAGGAAAAAAAAAAAACATTCAATTCTGGATTCAAAAGGATTCAATTCTGGAGGACATTATTCACCTCAAGTGAATAAAGTTAATCAGTCACAGGTTTCAAATCATCTTAATCAGCAAAAACCACTTCCATCCTTTTCTCTAAAATGTGCTGCATTTCTGGAGCTGATATAAAGCAGGTATTTATCTACTTCAGATATTCCTGATGAAACCTGCAGTGATTTTTACCCCATATATATCTATTACTGAAGTACTTTGAGGACAACAGAGCAGCAGCAGGTGTGTGAAGTTGTCATGGTAACCAGATACTGTAACTGTCCACTGATTCCCTGAGAAGAGTTTGCTAGCACAGAAATATACAGGCAACATTCATCTGTGCTGTTATTAAGATATCAGAGCTCTTAAACTGACCTGCAGTCCAGTGTGTGTGTGATGTATAATGTGTTCAAAAAACACATTATTTTCTACATACTGTAATTATTGTTAATAATTACTGATGATCATGACTTAGTTCTGTGTTTTTACACGCCTCGTAAACATAACACCATGTCTGCATTCGTGATCGGAGAAACAACCCTTCACTGCTC
>JAUYWG010000048.1:263135-276949 GCA_034779775.1 Enteromius afrohamiltoni
TGACAGAGCAGTCTATGCTGGCTGTGCACAGAGACTAGAAAGAGAGGCGGTTCTATCTCTGCTGCTGACCACTCACATCCTTTAAGATAGTTATATATATTTTTTTTTAATTAAAGAACCTGCTACTACTGTCAACGCCAATAGCCCTGTGAGCAGTGCACCGGCATTCAGCGCTGTTGGCATCGGGTGTCGCGAATTCGAGTCCCGACTTGCAGATCTTTTCCTCTAACATCATAAACTTGATAACATCGGTTTTGTTTCACAGAAAGACAGTCATTACAGAACAATCTGTATTTATTGAGAATAATTATAAAACAATAATTTGTAGATCAAGTAGTTAATTCAGAAAGAGCAGTTTTAATGAAAGATCTTCATCATCTGCAAACACAGTACAGCAAGCTGATAATGCTTCATATAAAAGACAGAATGAATGCTGAACGCTGACTTTGACTCTCGGTAACTCAGCAGTCACCGTATGGCACAAAGACCAGATATCAATGGGTCATTACCACATTCAACCCCTCAAGCCGTGGTTTATGATTAAGAACTACTGTTCCTTTGCAACATCAGCGGGGAAAACAAACATGTTAACATAAGGTGATGGTTTCTCAGCAGAAACCCTGGATGTAAGTGAAGTCAGCAGGACAGGAGGAAAGCTTCTGGATCACCCACCACCCTGTGAACAACGAGAAACATCAAGAGCTAACACAATCATCTTAATCACCCTAATCTACAGAAACACCTGACTGAAGAGACGTATCCACTACATAGCTTTTACTCTAACCTGATTTATCTAGTGCTGTCAAATGATTCATTGTAGTTAATCACATACTATATATATATATATATATATATATATATATATCTTTTTATAACATACACACACATAATATGCATGTGTATATGTATCTATAAATACACACATACACACACTATATAATAAGATTTTAATAACACTTAACAATAAAAAGTGTGTCATATTTAAAAAAAAAAATCTAATAAAAAAAATACATGCATGTGTTTGTATTTATATACACAGAACACACGTGTAAACGAAAACCTTTATTTTGGATGTGATTAATCGCAATTAAGCGTTTGACAGCACAATTATATAGGCACTAGAACAGCAAGACCGCCAATTTTCAAACAGCTTTTTTCCCCATCATCTTGCTGCAAGTGCGTGTGGACCTGACTTAGAGACGGACAGCTCTGGTAAGGTCAGGACTCACGCTGTACTCGGCGGCTCTAGCGCATACGCATGTGCAGACTGTGCTTGGGCCCGTCCACGCGCTCCAGCTTCTCAAAATGTCTCCTGGCGTTCCTGATGTTGATGAGGGTGGCAGCAGACGCTGGAAGAGAGAAGAGCCTTCAGTCTTACTGGAGTGAGGATATTTGACAATTATACAGGTTTTGAAAATAACAGCAATGATAAACCATCAGGGAAATGTCATAGTAAAGCAGCATTTCTTCATGACATTGCAGGTTGATCACAGCTGCAGCCTAACGCCTGATTCACACATACTCCGCATGCAGTGCGCACCCGTGTTAACGGATCAGAGCGTTCACGCTGCACGCGGTCGCTGTCCAGCAGGGCGTTGCAGATGCGGTGCGTTTCGTTTCGGCACCGAGTCGGAACAGCAGATTGTTTGTGGGCAAAATTAACGTGGATTGGCATTAAACTGAAATAAATTCATAATTTACGCCCAATTAATGTGTGATACTTTGTACACAGTAAATTAGAAAAATAAATCCAATAAAGAAATAAAAAAGGAAAATACATAAATGAGCACAGTACTATAAAACCTGCATAATGCGATCAGATATGTTTTTTTCCCTACAAAAATGACTTTTTATATCGCTGGAGGAAGAGGGGGAGTTTAATCGCATCAGCCAATCATTCTGAAGTATTTGATGTGCCGGTCACTGTCAAGAAGAAGTTCTGAGACAAGGTGGTGATCTGCTCCAAGTTGTCTTCTCCGCTGGTGAACCCACACTCATCTCCTTCTCCGTAATCTTCGTAACAACATATAGAGCGCACCACCTTTCTCTTGTCAACAACACGCACTACATGCAAAATAAAGAGAGTTATATAACGCTAATAAAGCTGTCTCAAGACATCTAAGCTTTCACATTTACAAAACACAGAATGGGAAACTATTGTTGTATTGGTTTTGCATCAAATCGAGGATTGAACCGCCGTCAGCGTAGCGCACTGCAAACGTGTCCTGTGTGAAAGCACAATGAGCGCTTCCTGCTTCTGCTCCGCATGCGTAACGCCCACACGGACTGCACACGGAGTATGTGTGGAACAGTCCTGAGGCAAGGGCTGATGCTTACGTATCGACGGGTCAGACATGATCACCATGACGTAGGTGTTGGACGTGAACACGTCGATGAAGGCAGCGAAGTTAGAGTTACGCACTTCCATGCTCTGGAAAGAAGCGGCCAGTTTACTGTGGGACAGAGAGAGAGGTCAGAAATACCCATGATGCTGTTCAGCACTGAACTCAGAGTGAATGGAGTCGCACTGACCTGCAGCTCAGCTTGAACTGCTTGATGATGTTACTTATCTTCTCGAAGCGGTGAGCGTCACGCTGCTCCTTACACTGATAGTGAGAGATCACCTGACCACACACAAGAGGCGTGCGTCTTCATATGTAAATACTAGGGCTGGGCATAGATTCATTTCTTTATTCTAGATTAATCTAGATTAAAATGGCTCAGTTGAATTCTGCCAAAGGCATTCAGAATATGTGTGCTACCTATTATATTTGGGATATCTGTGTGTCAGTCCTGCCCTCTTATAAGTAGGGGTGTGGATCTTGCTTTCACAATTCAATTCAATAAGATTATTATCATCAACACAATGGCCCAGCTTCACAAACATGGCTTAGCTTAAGCCGGTACTAGGCCTTAGTTAAATTAAGATATTAATGCATCTTTTTTCTAATTGTAAGATATGTCAGAGGCAAGATATTTTCAGTAGAAGCAGTTCAAACATGTTTTTTAGTCTGGGACTAGCTTAAGCCTTGTCTGTGAAAGCAGGAGAATATCACCTTCTCTTTCAGGATTACTGCACATGACTACATTTCAAATCACATTTATTTTGTGCAAAATGTAATTTTTTTTATCATTATATAAACAGGCTACTCTTTTAAAACTATTACTTATTTTAAAAAGTGCTCTTTGACTTTATGAAAGTTTACAGTAATAGTTTTGGATTTGTTTTCCCCTCTGAATTATTGCTGCTTGATAATTACTGATGAGATCATAGACATTTATCAGGCTGTATTCAGACTAATGCACGGATCTCTTTTGATATATCAGATGTTTTGCTCTTCTCTGAAAACATATCTGTCGGTGTGCACATCAGTTTTGTATAAAGGCTTTTGAAAATGCAAGTGCATTAAACCGCAGCTGCGATCAGACACTTCAGGACAAACAAACACACAGCGCATGTGACTGTCAGTGAAAAAGTCTGTCAGCACGCTGGTTTCGTGAATCTAATACAAATGCATTCCAAACAGTATATAAAAAAACATATCTGAAGTAAAACACACACACTGTCAAGCAACTTGCCCGTGTCTCAGCTCAAATTCTATGCAATGTAGCCTGGTGTGTCTTGAGCGCACACATATGCCATATGATGGAAAAACATTGATTATGAAATATTCAGAAGATATGAATGACTATAGCAACGCACGCATACAGAGCGCGTGATCTCTGTGACGCCTAGATCTACAAAAAGACCCTCTTACTTCTGTAATAAACACAGATGTGCTAGTCCCATCCCAAATGGTACATGAAGATCATGGACAACAGGTGATAAGAATCGAAGTGAAAGCCACCATAGCTTGCGTAGTATAGACCCAGCTCCCAACACAACTTTGTGAATAGATTAACGGCGATAGTTTATATATATATATCAACCTGGCACAGCACCTGCACTACTGAGCAAGTTAACAATGCAAGAAAAGCCAGGCGTATGAAGCTGGTTAAGTGAGGCAAACATCAAAATGTCCCATGATGAACCAAAGCTCATCACAATCAGTTTTTAAATATGAACATATGCAGAAGGAGCTCAGTGTCATTCACACAAACACTAAACACCATCATGGTGAGTGAAATACGCAAACAACATAATTACGTCAGTTTATGGTTTTACCCTCTACATTTTACAGTAATTAACCATTTAACAGGCTTTTACTGTAGCATATCATTTTTATAATTAGAATATTTGTATAATATTTATATTTATAATATTTATTATTTTATATATTTTATTATAGTACTGTGTGAGAGACCATGAAAAATCAATTAATTAATAATACGCCAAAAGGAATAAAATGTGTTGGTGTTTTAGTGTTAATTTTTGTAAGAATGTAGAGGCGTGCTGTTTAATTGAGCCGGTTACAATAGACACTGTACCGCAGAAGCACAGTCCAGTGCCCAATACTCGGGATAGATGACTGCGCTCCTGATGAACAAACAAACATCTCCGGTTTGACCACCTCAATTGACAAGCATTTTAAGTCTGTCAGCACTCATTTTCCACATTTCATGCCATATGGAGTGAGCGAGAGGATAAGAGAGGCTAATCCATTGAGTGGATGAAGGCTCTGTGCTTGGCAGGCCATGAAAAGAATGGAAGGGATTGACAGAGCCTGTGTAGTCAGTCTATCTGGAGAGATTCGCCTTTGAAATGCCTGAACACAAGACAAGACCCCCCTCAAGGCAGGATTTATTGACATCTGAATCTGTTGTCACCTACGCTTGAAAACTCCATCAGTCACTATGCTGTGGGGGCAAACAGTTTTAGCCTATCAAAACGCACCACAAATACCAGTGAGTCATCGCAGCACACCAGCATGAGAGGGCTTCTCAAAGCTATCTGCTCAACAGAGGCTCCTCAGAACACTCCGCTGGGGTTAATACCCCCGTTCTGTGCAAAGATGCCCCATTGGGAGGATCTCGTTCGTTTTGGAGGTTAACACTGAAGTTCTGGACGTCGTTAAAGGTCAAAGAAACACTGCTGGTTATTCAGCCCTGAAATACATTCTGCTTCGCCTGAAAAAAATCAAGCCAGTTTTAGGCCTGTTTTAAATGTTTTGGGTTTTTTTTCAAACATGTTTTAATGGCTTTCCACTCATATTTTTAAACATAATCCATGGCCTCATTTCTTGCTTGTCCACAGGCCAAAGCTAAATAAGGCTGCGGCTCTGACACAGACAGATGGCATTAAGACGAAGGAAGTTTGTCAGTTTCACTTTAGATGTGTCATCCTCAAGAGTACTCATGTATTATGGATTATACAACCAGCGACATTCGCAAGGTTTTGTCTATCCAAACTCAGTAAAGAGCTAAATGAAAAATCATAACGTAACGGGCTAATATTCAAGGTGCGGCGAGATGTTTGTCTATAAACCGGAGGCTTGGGAAGAGAATAACACCAGGTGCATGACCAAAATTATGATTTGTGTTACATTCTCATTGCTGCAATGCATTTACTTCATAGTATTACAGTGAGTAGCGTAATGAGATTCTAATAATAATCGCCACAGAGCAAAAAGAGACAAAAACAAAAGTGCTCAACTGTCATGCGAATAATGTCGCGACGTCAGAACCTCTGTACTGTGATGTTTTGGTGAGGCTGACCCTGATGTTTTCAGCCCAGAGGAAGAGCCGGAGAGACGTGGGTCTGGCTCTCCTCTGATTTCCCCACGTCTTGCCTGAGCTCAGCTGATGGCGCAGGGGGCCTGACGCAAAAAATTTGTGTCAGAGATGTCTCTACAGCTCAGACTCCATTTGCCCAGCCTATCGCTTCCCATCAGCTCCTGCTCAATTGATGGCTGTCAGCGGTGTGCTGAGCCTGCACTTCCCTCGCCCGCCAGCGGAGCCAAGGTTAGGCTCCTCACGTCATCACGGCTGACCGCCAGCTGCAGACGGATCACCGGAATCTGTTTGCAAATATCACAGGCCACGGCACAAGGCACAATCCAGGGCATCGCTGCGTCTGCAAACGCATCCGTGCTCACACGCTCATCATTTCACTCTGGAGACTAGTACAATACTGTACACTCTGATCGTCCCCTAGCTTTCTGAAAGGCAGAATCTCTGCCTCTGATTGGTCAGAAATGTTGGAAATATCACAGCGTGCTCCTCTAAATATATGGTTACTGTGGCCTTAACATTGTAAGTTTGCATAATGGTTGTTTTTGGCATGTGTCTTCTTAAGATCAACATCACTAATGTGCAAGAGCAGGCCGAAGCAGCCAGCAGAGGACAAGTGTGTGATCGGACATAACGACTGGACTCCAAACGAGGCGCCTCAGGCTTCGATGGTCATTTACAGCCACAAACTGATTTATATTACACACTAAAGGAAAGGTTCCCTTCAGTGGCTAACTTCAGTGGCAGATTAGGTTTGATTTGTTAGTAAATCATGCATCCTGACAGCTGTCGTCAGTAAATACACTGTAGTGCCACTGCTAGAGAGTAGACCAGTTTAGTGTTTGGGCCTGTAACTGAATAACTGAATTGTGCTATACAGTGCTGAACACTTTTTTCATTCGTTCACGTTGATGTTACACAGCAGATGGTTGTGCTCCTGTATCAGGGAGAGCGTTCTGAAGCGTACAGTACAGTGACACTGACTCATGTAGTGTATGTGAGATCACGTTTAGTGTTCACATTCCTAGCAGCATTCTGCTACACCAGAGAGAATAAAATGGTTTTAATGAAAATGTGGCGTATGTCTGTTCATGATTGTCTTTAATAAAGCACTGCCTCTTATGAGTTCTAGTTTAATAGAACAAGTGTTGCGGTTCCTGCCAGTATTACAGAGGCTGGAGGTAATCGATGTGGTCACTGTCTGAAAGCTCATCTTTCAGCTGCTTTTCTTGTAATAAAGCGAGGTTTTCCTGTTGTATTTCTTTCCTGCTCGGGGGCGTTTGCTGCTCTGAATGTTCCTGTAGCTCTAACACATGCTTTACATGATGAGGAAATCTCACCAGTGCTGAAGTCTGAGGCTTTTAACCCAGCGTTCCTCTGCACAGATCTCAGCTTCGGTGGGCGTTTGTGGCTCGGTGTCACAGAAAGCACAAGCCTCTGTGTACTTTAAAGTGGAATACTTTTATTTGGTTTTGAACAAATTCTTTTATTTCCGTGGAATATTGCCAGGGCTGTCACACATGGGTGAATGCTAGGACAGCTTCCTGGGTCCTTTGACATACACACGCACTTTCAGTAAGTTATTATTCGTTTTATGAGGGTCCAAGAACTCTTGAAGACCTCTTGCGCCGATTAAACGGATCGGAGTAAAAAGAAACATGGTTGGTTTTATTGTTGTTTTAGTTTTGTTACAGATTCCAGTCCACGTGGCGTTCACACTGTTGCGATCTGAGTACTACTCTACTAATAATGTTTTGGTCAAAACTGCAGCCAGACCTTTAATCACACTAAGCCATATTGTGACTTAACTTCATTGTTCTGATGAATTACAGTACAGCCTCATAATTTAATCTTTAGCTTTTCATCAACTCAAACTCTCCTCTGTTCCCAGAATAACCCCTCTGGGTTCTTGATCCGGGCTTGGGAGAAAATCATCATCATTCACACACTCCTATGCCAGTCCAGAGCTGTGTGAGTTTCTGTCTTCTGTTAAAAAAAAGAAAACTGGAAACCCCAAAACACTGGAGCCTGTTGACTTCTGTTTACACGAGTTCCACAGAAGAGGGTTGGAAGGAGAAGTAAATGACAGAATGTTCTCTTAATTACATGTACATTCAGTCATTTAGACTTACAAATGAGGAGGACAACAGAAGCAATCAAAAATGTTAAAATGTATTGAAATAGAAAACATTTACTAGTACTGTTCTGCTGTAGGTCTACTTTGGAGACAATAAATGCAGGCTTGCGGAGCAGAAGAGACTTCTTTTATAAAAACCTTTCAAACACTGTGTTGGTCATATTCTTTGTATATTGGAGAAGACTTGAGGAATGCAGATAAATCCTATCGCCGCAATCATTCTTCATGTTTAATGTCTTCAATGTGTCCCTAGGTTTTTTTGTTCTCTCTGTAAAAACAACAGTGATAACTGGACACGTTTGCCCATTCTGTGTGAGAGCACCCTCCAGATTCGAGTATGAACGAAACACAAACTGCATGCCAGTGTTTCATGATGATCGTCTCGTAATACTGGCTCCGAATAAAACAGCAGTTTTGTGCTTCTGTGGGATGGACAATAATGTGTTGTTCTTCTAGAGAGCATTTAACAGCATTTTAAAGTGGGAAAAGACGAGATGTTATATGACCTAAACGTGACCCCGCTTTGGAAAGGGAAGCACGGGTCACATCTGAAGATCGACACCAGTCAGTGTCATTGTCATTCAGACGGCTTGAGGAGATGCATGTCAGAGATCGTTTGGATCTGTCAGCGGTGTAGATTTCTTCAGCTGCTGACTCAAACCCGGTTACTCGTCAGTTAACCGGTGACTAGATGAAGTCTGGTCTGTGGGATACGGCGAGTCTGCAGCGATGCATGTGTGTGGTGGGTGGATGGACAGGGAAGTGTTGCTTGTTAGTGAGATTTCCTCTGCGGTACTACAGCGGTGAGTCAGGACCAGGAACATCACAGCGCGTCTCTCCAAAATCTGCCTTCTGCTTGGACAAATGTCCTCTTTTCTGCACAGTTCTGGCATGTTTCGCATCCTTTGTTTCATAACATCACTTTCAAATGAATAACAGGATCAAATCCAAGATGTAGGTTGTCCTCGCTAAATATAGTGTCGCATTGGCAGGACAGTTATTGAGAGGAGAAAACAAGATTTGCTTGCGCTTGCGTAAATAAGTTTCTAGATTATTTTTGTGAGCAGTGCCTAAAATATATCCTGAATTGAGAAACAAAGACGGCATGTAAGTAATCAGATTATTTTGTGAGGCTGGAAGGATTCTGATCTGCAGCGGTGGAGGCGGTGAGGGTGTTCACACGTGTGCAAGACGTCATGCGTCTCTCGACATGCATCCCAGCTTCGAATCATGGCAGCTGAGGACACTGCTGGACAAAGAAATCCGCACACACTGACCACGGGGATATTATTTCTGCTTAGTAATTATTACTCTTATGGTTTATCATCGGTTTGTGGAGAATACACAAAACAGTATGTAGTAATCCACACTGCTGATTGACACGAAAGGTATTTCTGCATGTAATTACACAGGAATGATTAAGAAATACTGTAATAGGAGCCTAGCCTAGTGTATTAAACTTACTTTAAAACAATCATAAATACCTTACAACTTACAACCCTTAGAAGAAATTGCTTGTATTAATAGTTAGTGAGGTAGTGTAAAATGAAGGTGTGGGGTGACTTGTCATGCAGAACAGTGATATGTGTCTTATGAGTACTAATATGCATGCTAATTGTGATGATCTGCCAGCCTAGCTTGGGGGATGGCACTTCCAGCCTCCTTGTAGTATATCTGTGTTTTTCCACTCCATGTATGATCTGTCACCTGTGTACTCTGACTCCACCTCCTTTGTGGGTTGTCCTAGTAACTAATATGTTCTCCGCCCTCTCTTGTCGTTAACTCCTGTATATATACACCCCAGTGTTGCCTTCTACATCGTTGTCTGCCATTGTCGACCTCAGCCTGTTGTACTCTCCCGTGATTGTTAATAAACCCCCTGCATTTGGAATCCGACTGCCTCCCTGATCATTCGTTACACTAATAAGCAATCATTAATAGAGCACCGGTCCCTAAACTAGTGTGTTACTGTTGGTGTTAAATTACAGCGGGATTTTCAGACACTTCTCGTTACAAATCTTACACAATGTTGAAAACTTGCAATTTATGAGAATTTGAAAACAAAGAGATTCTGATTCTCATGAATGTGTCTGATGAGGGATGCAGTTCATGAGCAGCAGAATTTACTGCAAACCAAACCACTCACAGTTCAGTCAGGCGTATTGTGATCCATTTTACAATCCTATTTATATATTAATTTTAATTTGACATTTTACTCATTTAAATAATCATCACCTTGTGAACCCCCAGGTGTAGGCATCAGAGACCCTTCAGCTTTGAGTGAACTGTTCCTTGAAGGACTTCATCGCTCCTCTCTGTGAGGGCGAATCGGATCTTTTAGTATGATGCATAACATCAAAGCTGCCGTTCTTCAGGCGTCAGTTTCTGAATGTGTGTGGGATTTGCAAATGGAGACAATGAAAAAACTAGGGCTGTTCCTTATATAAAGCAATCGCTTGCACTGACTTTTTGCATTTTTGGAATACAGCATTATCATCGTTCCAGGAAACATATTTTAAAAAGTTACATGAAACGTGGTTAAGCAAAAGCAGGCAACACATATTCCAGTAATGTAGTTCGGTTTTAATGAGAGCATTTCTGTTGAAAATAAATTCTGCATATCAGAATATGGTTTACATAGAGGTTTAAAACTTGTTATTTGTTTTGTGCATATACAGTATTGTGAGATATATAGCGTTGATCTACAGTAAAGGCAATAAACCTGCATTTAAACAAACAAACTGTTTATATAAGACAGGCTCCCTGGGGAGAGTGTGTTAACTTCTCAAGGTCATGTGTGTTGTAGAACATGTCTGAGTTCTCTAACAGCATCCTCTGAGCCAGCAATCTACATCTTTATCTCAAACATCAGCACTGCCTTTCCAGTGATTACACACACAGCCTTTTACAGTCGCCGTAACTGTATCTGTGCCAGCGTCCTATCTCTGGATGAATGAGCGGGTCAAGTAAATCACTCTGAATGGGAGGAATCAATAACCAATCTGGGAGATGATTAATTAGGTAGCAGGGAATGAATTTCCCATCTGTCCAGGCCAGAGTAGGAAGTGCTAGCTGTGTGACTCTGATGGACACCCGTAACTTTCTCTCTTTCTCTCTGTCTCTCTCTCAGTCACTCGTTTGTTAAAGAGGTTAAATAGAAAGAGTTGAGTCAGTGTCGCAGCTCGCTGACTGACAGAGAATGGTAACCATACAGATAACCGTATTAGCCTCCACACCAAATCACTGAAACCGTTATGTCGTTAACCGTCGTTATGTATTTAGTCTTAATCGTTTGTGTCAAAAGTGGCATTTACATAGAGCTCAACAGCATTTCAATTAAGTGCATTAGTAAACAGCTGAAACCTGACCTTTACTTTTGTGATCCCTTCAGATGTGACTCATTTGGGACTCATGACCTGATTTTACATGTTATTTATGTTATACATTCTTTCAAAGACTTCATTCAAGTACATGACCCCGCAATAATATATTACAAACTAGGGAATCCAATCATTTCAGAAAAGCAATTACTTTTTTCATCAGCGGAGGCTTACCGTAAATGTAATGAATATCTCTTTTACTACCACTGTTGCAGTCTTCCAAAGGATTGTGTGTACAGTGCTCAAATTGTGCTTGCATTAATACTTTTTTCTTCCAAAAATCACAAAATAAATGCAGTACACACAATATGATCTGGCTACGCCTAGTTCCTGTTCGAAGTTACAGTGTGTTGTTGATGCTGTGGGAAGCATCTGTTCAAATGCACCAGTGTGCTGGCTGACGTGAGGTCAGTCCACAAGGATTCGATGTATAAGAGATGTGTGACGTCATGTTCCAGGGGATGACTCCCACAAACTCTGAGCATGTGTGGTCAGTCCTAGAGGAGGCTCAGGTGCTGGGCTTGCCAAGCCAACGTGATGTGCTCATTCTTCATCAAAGCTCTCAAGGGCCAGATTTGCTAAATATGTTTGTGTTTAGGGAAGCAACAGTCTATAACCATAAGCCCTCCTCAGAGGATATCAGGACTCTGAAGTCTCAGAAGCTGCATTTCCTCCCAGTCAGCTGTTTTAATGGCACTGAATGAAGCAATTTCACCTTTCATATCTAAAGCCCTGGTGCTGAAGCATTCACTGGCCTGAGGGTAAGCCCTCCTGGAGGCAAAGTGTGTTGCACCACAGAATCAAAATGGGTGATCACTCCTCCTCGATGCTCTGAAGGAGCTCTGTGTTCTCTGTTTTAGGAAGCAGTTCTCTCTTGATAAATTGCGTGCCATATTCATGCACATTATTATCAGATCTAGTGTCTCTCCTGGAGATTTCCATCCTGAAAGACCTTCTGTCTCAAACCACGGCTTGATCTGTCTCGCCCAGCCAAAGATATGGAAACTTTAGGTCTGTTTTTAGCGGTACCAGCTCGTAGATGTGTTGTCGTAAACACTTACAACAGGATCCCAGGTACTGTAGATAACACGGTTCCATTAGAAAGGATCAAGGAGTACCGTCACGTCTAGAGCATCTAGAGTGTCTGACAAGCGTTTTATTTTTGTAATTTAATTAATTACCTTCTTTTTCACTGAGCTTAACTCTTTCTCCACCAAACTCACACTTTTCTCTGTTTCCTCATTCTCGCTGTTATACTCTAGGAGGCGCTATAACTAATTTCTGGATGAGTCTAGAAAGAGCCAATCAAAAACACAGACCTGGAAGATGTTGAAATAAGCCATCTCAGGTGTAAGTGTTTGCATAACAAAAACAATGAGATCATCAATAATAAATAAAAACCAGTGTGAAGTGTGGATCCAGACCTGTGCTAGCTTTAGGAGAACTGATGGAAGACATTTACTGCTTCTCTGATCTGATAATATTACTGAATATGATTCCGATGTAGTATTTGAAAAAAAAAATGCAATTTTCTCAGCTTTTTGCTCAAAATGTTACTTTTTTAATGAAACCCACCTACATTCAAGTGTTGATTAAAAAAGAAGACAAAAAAGAATGCTTGAAGCTAGAATAAAAGAGATTTAGTTTTTTTCCCTTTTTGTTTAAAAGTAGAGGATCTGGTATTTTATTTGATATCTCACGTGTTCAGATACATACAGCTATGTACTCCGGGGGCCATTACATTTCAGTGAGAATCAACGCTGGCAGTGGCTGGCCACATTTTTTTCAAAAACACTGGTGGGGAAAGAATATGTGTAATATATGTTACATGTTAATATGTGGCCAAAATGGGACTGCTTTCTATCTTTTTGAAATTGTATTTGCATCGTCCGAAGCCAAATAATGAGACACATTTGTTTTATTGTGCTGTGTCTTTGAACTCCTGATGAAGACTTGTCGCCAGCAGAAAACATCAAAGGCAACAAGCCTTTTAGCTCACCTCAAAAACACTTTTATTTATGGATTTTGTTGTGCTATTGCAGCATCAAAAGTAGACATCATTTTTTAAACTGAAGCAGTTCATGGCCTCTAGTGATATTTCTGGGTCAGCACTAGCCTCCTCCATAGTGTCACATGAACACCATGACATTAGTGTGAGATGGTGAGATGACAGATAATTAGATTATTAATGCTGCCCTTTTCTTTCTCAATTACACCTTACATGACACTGTAAAACTAACTGATTTGTTCACAAGATTATATATATATATATATAAATATATACACACACACACAGAGGGATCTTCACAAGTGTGTCAGATGACCCCTCATCAGTAAAATAAAAGATGTCAGTCAGAGGGAGTTTCATCTGAAGGATTATATATACTGTAGCAGAACTTCTTACTGTAAACCACCACAAGGGAGACACAAAGGTTAATGAAATTATTACTAAAACATTGTTGTCAGAGGAATAGCTACAGTATATATATATATATGCATAGTTTAAGGTCTACAGTTAGAACAGCTTCTTTAAGGTTTTGTCCATGAATTATTCACTTTAATCTCAAGTAACCATGTTCTGAACACTGAAGATTCTGTCAAACATGATTTTGTACTATATGTACAAA
>JAUYWG010000048.1:294886-318133 GCA_034779775.1 Enteromius afrohamiltoni
ACACCTAAACCTACCCCTTACAGGAAACACTACACACTCTTACATTCTCAAATAAACACCATTCAGTATGTTTTTTAGTCTTTTGAATTACGGGGACACTGAAAATATCCTCATAAACACCTTCATATTGTAATACCTGTCATTATACACATTTGTGTCCTCATAAACCACACACACACACACACACACACAATGAAACAAATACAATCTGATGATGGATATTTAGTGTAATGTATGGTTTTGTTTTCTGGATTGTTGTGATCTAGAACAGTACTGCAGTGACGTAATGTGTGTTTCAGTATGTTCTTTCAGAAATAGTTTGTTTTCTGTTTAAACTCTTTGAGTATTACAGGTACAGCCAACATGGCAAACACCTCAAAGCCTGTGAGCAACACAGTCCTGGTGGACCAAACCTGAGCAGGTCACCTTAAAAACAGCTGCAAAAAACCAGCGCTGAGGTCACTGCAAGAACACAGTCACTGAAACACAGCTCCTTCCCTTCAGAGATGACTGTGTGTGTGTGTGTTCACTTACATGTGTGTGTCTTTTATATGTACTGTAGTGAGGGAAAATCACATTATATGAACCCAATCTGGCACACACCTAGCCCTGTAAGAACATTTTGACCTCTCAGATATTGTTTTAGGAGGCCTTTAATGCAGAAATGAAAGAGTTTTCACAATCTTTACAGTTTAGTAGGTTTTTAGAGAAATGTTGTAATTTCTGTATTTGCACGCACTTTATCTGAACAGATACACAGAACGTTTAAAAAGCTAAGGATGATCTAGAAGTTAAAAAACAAAACCAGACAGCTAGAAAGATGATGGAGTTTCACATCCTGTGTTTAATTATGGTCTAAGCTATAAGTAAAATTGAACAGAAAAGCACGTTTAGAACTTAGTTACACTGAATCATCTAACACTTTCAATTTCTTCTACAACTTTCTGTTTTCAGTTTGTGACGATGTGAGAAGTGCAGTGTCCTTACGTCATGTGTAAGGAGCACCGGTTATTTCATCTACCACTTTGTAAAGTTACAGCATAGACATAACATAACTTAAATTATAAATATGCGTCTTATTATGATGATTATTATTATTACTAGAGATCATAATAAGCATTCGTATACGTTATTTATGCATTTATATTAAAGCTGTAATATCTATTAATGCTGTACTTTGCATACCTCTTGAAGCTCGTGGAGAGAACGTGTGTAAGAGTGTGTAAAGCAGTAATCAGAGCAAAGGGTGGCTACTTTGAAGAAACCAGAATAGAAAAGATGTTTTCAGTTATTTCACACTATTTTAACTCCACTTGTGTTCATTCACAGCTTTGGTCATGAAACACATTGAATGAGAAGGTGTGTCCGAACTATATTTCAGAAAAATATTATCATATTATTATATAAATATATAAATGTAAACTTTTTTTCAAATATATACTGCGTGTGTGTGTGTGTGTGTGTGTGTGTTTATATAGACATAATAACTTGACAGTACACACACATATTATTTAAACAAAAGCGATTAATCTCTTCACAGCACTGATATATATGTATGTAGTATTAGCTTATACTGTAAACATTGTTTTGTGCTGTATATATGCTGATAATATAATATTTTTGTACATATTATATATATATATATATAAGACTTCCATGGGAAAGAGTTTCCTGGTGATGTTCAGTGCTCTTTCACACAGCACGCCAGGAGCATCTCTGAAGCAAGCTTGTTTCTCCTGTTTTCCACATCCTCTCAGCAGACTCAGTTTAGCTGGACTTGCTTTCATATGACAACCGAAGCACTACAGTGTTTGAATATTCATAATGTCACAGCTGTTTGAGATCGTCCTCGCTCAGCTCTGTATGTGCTGTGATTGGCTGTCACTGAAGAAAGCACAGTGAGCAGTCTCGAGCTGTGAGCCGCCTCTCTCTGTCAAATTCAAAAGCTTTATTGGCATGCCTTACACAGGTTTGCCGAAGCATTGTCCATTGCATGAATAAAAGAACAAATATTTATATAATACAAAAGCAAAGCGAGTCTTAGTGTGCGACAGGCTGATGCATATCCTGCTGCTGTTGTGATCATTTTAGAAGTTTCCCCTAAAACGTGACTTCATTTTTCTGCGTTTGGTAATGCTATAAAATATGAATCTCTGATGTTATATGAAATATGAGTCTCTGTTCTCCTGCCTGCCACTCTCTCCGTCTCACCTTCACCTGTGCTCCTGTGTCTCCGTCTGTCAGGGTCTAACTTCACTGCTTTAATGACCAGCTAACATTCAGAAGAGCGAGCTGCTCTAATTCATTACTGAGCACTCGAGCACACACACACACACAGCCCCGGTCTGATTCAACTCATTACCTGATGCCATCGTCTTTTCTCAAAACTGGACTTTTAGAAAGCACACATTTGAAATGCGTTTTCCGTGTTGTGATGAGTCAGCTGTCTGTATGTGTTTTATCGTCCTCTTTGTTCGTCTCATACGCTCTTTCTCATCTTAACTGCTGGATCGTATGATTTGTCCTCTCCTCTCTCTATTTCCCAGAGACGCGTCTCTCTGTCTGAGTTATAGTTTCACAGTTAATCAGCTGCACTAATAAGTGTGATACAAACGCTGCTCACGCTTACTTCACAAAACCTGCTTTCCAGGTGAGTCCCTGAACCCAGGAGTAAGCTTCATTTCAGGTCAAATGCATTATAAAGCATCTTTTTTTCACAATAATGTGTGTAATAAAATATGTTAATATCTTCGAGCCTTGGCATATTTAGCAGAATCCGGTGTCTTCTTCCCTGCTGATGACCAGTGCTTTGAGGATCAGGAATATTTCGTTACTGTAGATTATTCATCAGTCCGGCTCTAATGAGATCTCACGCATGCTTGTGTAACCGTGTTTTACCGCTCGATGCATTATTTATTCGTTCAATCATAAGTGTTGGATCACATCATGGCTGTGGATACTGATTTAACCGATCAAATCATGACACTGTGACAGGATATAAGTGAAATATAATTGTACGAGCAGAAATTCATTTGTTATTTCAGATGGGCATATGGTTTTAATGAAAAATTCATATCTGAAAACAGCATGGGGCTGTGTAGTATGGAAGGCCAGATGGTCACAAGAAGTTACCTTTGTGAATAATCACTGCAGTATGTGTATAGCTATGAAATGTAGATATCGGCAGGTTTAACTGGTATGTTCTCCTAGGAGAAATATGACAGACATTCACCCAGCTGAGTCTTACTGAGCTTTCAAACTCATCTGTGTCTCTGGAGCACAGCCGCACAGGCATATCTGCTGCAACACACAACAAAGTAAAGGTCATGTTCCATGAAGATGTTTTTAATTTCCCACCGTAAATATATCAAAATGTCATTTTTGATTTGTAATATTCATTGAACGACTTTAAAGATGATTTTCCCAATATTTCGATTTCCTTGCATTTTCAAACAGACATCAGTGGAAAGAGCTCTCAGATGATGTATAAATCTCCATTTGAAAAATCGTGACTGGTTTTGTTGTCCAGGGCCACGTGTCTGGAAAGTCGCTGTACAATATTAACACAGTAAATTGCCCGGTGGTCAGTCGGAGACCCGTGTGAGCACATCTGACCGAGCTTAACACCTGTTATAAAAGCCATCATGTAAAAATAGCTCTAAAATGAGGAGCTCTGGTCTGTTCTGTGTCTGCGCCTCGAGTGATGACACCAATTAAGCACACGCTTAAGAGTGGAAATGATTCAACAATAAAACCAAGGGAAGCTGCCGAGTGTTCAAGGGCCGTAATCACCGAGCACACGTGGAGAGGCTTGAGATCAGTACTAACATACTGAGCTAGCAGACTACATCAAAGAATGGGGCTTGAATTATTTCAGCATTATCTGTTTAACGGCAGGTTCAGGACCGAGTACTTACCTCAATTAACAGGACTGTAAAATAAAGTGCTACTCAAATGTTATACTAACAAACAGTATGACGTATGCTATTTACCAATATTTATAATGTAATAACTCATGAATGAGTCTCGTTCCTACTCCAGGAGCCCCTGATCATTACAGAAAACACTTCTTCTTTTCTTCTCACTCTTGAAGATTTACAATCTCAGCGTGTAGCAGTTTTCATGATAAATACTGTTCTGCGGAGGATACAGGCTTCAAACCACCGGCTGAAGACAAACTCTGTAGAAAGGCAACTCCAAAAAAGAAGCAGAGATGACCAGCTATTTAAATATTCGATGCTTTCTCAGTGTAAAACATGCTCCTGCTTTCAAACGCCTGCACTGTGTGACCAGAGAAGAAGTCAGAGCTAGCATTAAGCTGTTTTCAGAAGCACGTCTTCTCTGACAGCGAGACCATCCTCTCTTATTTCCTGCTCTTATGACGTAACCGTATCTGGGAGCACTTTTTAGCGAGACGTAAAATATGTACTAATAAGTACACTAGAGGCAGTAAACATTTACAGAGTGTGGATTAATTGCGTCATTTTCACAGAATTACATGTTATGACAATATTCATGTTATCAAAAGAATATTAATATGCTGGTTATCATCACACATATCCAGCTTGTTTTCATACGGTTCGTGGTTGCATCACGTGTGAGTTTTAGCATTTGTTAACTGTCTGCAACACTAGCAACGGATATTTCAGTTCTGAAGCACCACAGTACATCAACATCATCAAGACTGTTCACACATTAAGCCTGTGTTTTAGCGCCAGTCAGTGCACATTTCCTTTTGAAACTGAGCAGAAACATGCAGTAGGGTACGCAAAAACAGTGTTGCACAAAACGTGCGCAGAGGTACATATTTTATGAGAAGAGGGGCCAGTTGAATAAACTAAGAGCTCGTCTGACCAACCGGCAGTTATCAGTTTTATTGATTGTATTTACCTTAGACTAATATACATTTTCATGTAACCGAATTAAAAAAAACTGTGAGACTAGTCTTAACCCTTTATGCAACCGGCCCCAGGTTTATTTCATGAGCTGATAACACTGAATGAACGAATCCGTGCTAAGAGGCTTATGAGTGAGGAAGCACATGACAAGACCGCTTTTGGTGTTCTCCCTCATAAACTAAACATTATAGAGCTCCACTCAAACACATACAGTACATGATGCCCGCTCTCTGTTTTGTTCCCCATAAATGCTCAAACTGTTATCTACAGCTTTCAGAAGTGCAGAGGTCTCGGGTTTTACCGGATGATCTCACTGTTTCTAAAAGACACCCGGCACACAGAGTTCATTTGCTTCAAGACTCAACACTATTAAGTGTTATTTTTCCAGTACAAAGCTACCACCGGTAGATCAGTCCTGTACTCCTTGCTTGTGTAGCGACACGTCCTCTTTTCACACAGTGAGTGCTACAGCAAGGCAGTTAGAGTGTATTTTGGCTTTGGAGGACCAAAAACCTTTCTCTGGAGACGTTCATTATTCATGATATTCATCCCAGATACTTACTGAAAGCTAGAATGAAAAGGCTGGAGAGCGTACAGAAGTGTAGACTGTGAATGGATCAAAGTAGGATGACAACACCCTGAATTACAATACCATCGTGAATTAATGAACCGTTAACAATCACTCAGTAAAAGTAAGCAGCTGAACACGGCAGTCAGCCTGGGTTTCTCTCTTCACTGAGGGTCCTCTCTAGTGCTGGTGGCTCTGACAGGCTTCAAACGGGCGTCCTGCACCGGTGAGGTCATGACCCTTACTGCATTTCCATATTGATTAGTGTTTGATAAGACGGCGGGAGAGCGCTTCGCCCCGGGCGTCTTCGTTCAGCTCCATTTACTCCTGCCTGGAGATACATGTCCACTACAAGCTATTCACTCACACTTCAGGGGAATTATAAACAAGCTATCAGACGCCATGAAAGTGCATATCAGCACAAAGCGTTCTCATATTGACTTTTTATTCCCCTTCAGCTTTCAGCTTGAATTGCTGTAGCACTTGATAGTAGGGCGAGGGCTCGTGGAAGCAGGTCAGACTATTACTGCCGCCTCGGCCTTCACATCAGGATATTCTGCCCTCATGCCACTGCAAACCCAAACGCATTTCTTTCCTTCAAAAATCTTGCATCATGCAGTTCTGTTTTACGCAAATAGGCCTGGATACATAATGTTAGGTGCAGGGGATGCTAGTGTCTCGTTCGGACTGCCACGTGGCCTTTGGTGACCCGTCCGAGGTGTCTGTGATGCCGTGAGTAATATCTTGCTCCGGAGTTGGTGTTTCGTTGAAAAGTTCACTGATGCCCTCTTGCTGTGCATCCGTGACGTCTGCTCTTTCCTCTCAGAGCCTGCTTCACGCAGTCCTCGGCCTCATCCATATGCAAGCGTTTAGGATCCGCTACAAAGCCTCGCTCAGGCGCTTACCGTGATGTATTCGTGTAACACGAATTAGCATGACAAGCAAGGCGTATCCTGTCCAATTACACCATTGTGCTGCACTCAATAACCGATAAATTAATCATCAGAGACAAGCGTGTTATATGCGGAATGACTCGGGGGGACATATGGCTGCCTGTTTACGTAACGAGTAACCTGTGAGCTCCACGCGCTTTCTGCTTCAGACGTGATCCAGGCATGAAGGCAGCAGAGCAAACTAATGCACTGCTCTGTGTGTGTGTGTGTGTGTGTGATTTCTAGCCCTCTCTTCCTGTCCAGCCATGTGTGATATCACTTTCTCCCTCCGTCTTTCCTGTAGCTTCCAGTGCAGCGCTGTGAAATTCATCAGGCCAGGCGTATATAACCAAAATCTGTGCCGTAAATGTGCGATTGTGACAGCGCTTGACATAAATCGGCGCTGGCAGCTCTTGAATGTGAAAGATATTTATGTGATGGGAGGCGGGCGCAGTGATGAGTCAGTGTCCGCGCACAAACACCTCTGTAATTGCTCATAAATTACAGCGTTCGCTGCTGATAGCTGGCCGTGACTTTGATGGGTTTCATCTTTCTATCAGTGTGAAATATTGGAGCGCAGTGTGTTGTGTGAGTGAGGGGAAATGGCTTTGTTGCTCTTTGCAGATGGCAGCGCAGGGCCAGAGGTCATTGCTTTATAAAAGCGATTCTTTAAGGATTTTAGATTTGGACAAACCCATAACAACCACAATTACATGTACACTATTTAACCAAAAATGGGGGGGGGAATCAGACTTTAGATCAGGTGGCTTTAACTACTATGTACTTACATAAAAAAATGAGTACAATGTACGTATTGTGTTCATATTGTATTACTGAAGTGGACACAGCTCAGGTGAGGGACGGTATGCAGTATACTATTCAAAAGTTTGAGGTCAGTGGTTTTTTTTCTTGAATAAACAAAATGGCCATTGTAAACTTTTACTGTCAAAAATGATTTCGATTTGAACATTTTATTCATTAAAGAATCCTGAAAAAAGGATCACATGCACGACACGATCATGTGACACTGAAGACTGGAGTAAACACAGCTGAACATCAGAGAAATAAATGAGGGGTTTTTTGGTTAAATAAAACAGTAAAATCCTGCTGATCGGAAGGCCAGTGTATCTGCTGACTGATCCATGAAGGACACTCAGTATCATGGAGAGCTGTGCTAGTGCATTTCTGTATGACTTCCTCCTGCCACACAGCTCAGCCCATCTAGAGTTCTGTGCGCATCAGCACTGGATCTGTTATTGATTGTGATCAGTGTTTCAGACTCTTGAGACGGTGAGGAGTGTTAGTAATGGACGCTTGTGTCTTCTCTCTCTGCAGTGGATGGCTGTATAGACTGGTCAGTGGATCTGAAGACGTACCGTGTGCTGGCCGGAGAGCCGCTGAGGGTCAAGTGCGCTCTTTTCTACAGCTACATACGCACCAACTACAGCGTGGCTCAGAATGCCAAGCTGCGGCTCATCTGGTACAGAAACAAGGGCGACTCCGAGGAGCCCATCATCTTCTCGGGTCACCGGCTCAGTAAAGAGGGAGACTCCATCTGGTTCCGCTCCGCAGAGATGGAGGACAATGGATTTTACACTTGTGTGCTCAGGTGGGTCATTAGCACCTCAGACTCAAATCAAGTGTGTGCTGAAAACAGCTCTGGACCTCAGCAGACATCACACACACACACACACACACCACTAGAACTTTACATGATGAGATTCCAACATTTTGACCTACATATACAATAATCCAGTTTCAGTGTGCTTCATGTTTTCTCCCACTGCTGTCCTAACTGAGTTTTAAATGATATTGAAGTGGTCAGACCTGAGGTCAAGCTGATCTGAAGGTGTCTCTGTTAAACCTGATCTATGACATTGAGTTTAGAGTTTATTTATTAATGACGGATTTGTGGATCAGTGTTAATGTTTTCAGATTACGGTTTTTATTTCAAAGAATTAGATGCTTGGGACAAGATACTCTAACACTTATTCTAATTAATGGGGTTATTATTTAATATTTCCTTGAATTAAATGTACATTTCACTTCAAACCGCAGGCTAATTGTCTTTGTTTTCATCTGTCGCTAGTTAGTTTTGTTTTCTTACTTCCTGTTTTTCCTTCTTTGGCCTTGTTCCTGTTCTCGTTTAGTTGATTAGTTTACCCGCTCCACCCGTGTCCCTCACCAGTTCTGAGTTCTCCCTAATCTTGTCCTGTTTAACACTAGAACTGCCAGAGAGGGGCCATTCGGCCCGGTTGGGTTTTTCTTTTACCACACAACCAAGGGTACAATTGGTGTAAAACAAAATTACAAATCAAAGATTACAAAATTCAAAGCATTTATTTTCTTGGTAGTAACAAAAAATACTACCACTAATAGAAAAATATACATTTAACATAAATGTGCAACACCTGGTGTGTGTGTGTGACTGTCACGAGCCGCGCCTCTGTGGCTCTGTCCACCAGCGGGAACCCTCTCCCGAACATTAGTTCCCACCCGGACTTGTTTTGCCCACGCACCTTGGACTGATCACCGCTACAGGTGCAGATTATGCAGAGCGTTTCTATTGTGTTCATCTGTCTGCCCGTGTATTACCCTGAACGTCCTGCCTGTTTACTGACCTTGAGATTGCCTCACCTCTGATTCACCTGTTTGCTGTGTTTTGACCCCGCCTGTTGACCTTTCTAAATAAACGCTTGCACATGGATCCGCCGTTCCATTACAGTGACCAGTACTTTATCAGGTCATTGGTGGGATCTGTCGCCACATATCTGGCACTGCCACATTTTGCAGGTGTGTACTTGCAGCAGTCTACACAGCGTAAGGTTGATGATTTTCCTTGCACTGGAAGGTCACCTGACACTTGGCCCTTTTTCCTGGGTGTGGTGTGCCAAAGCAGCTGCTCCTTGTCCCGCATCCTTTCTTTCTTCAGCTTGTTAAGTTTTAAGTATTAAGGTTACTTCTTGAGTGTTTGTACCTTCGTCCATCTGCCTTATTAAGGATTATGTTTAACCTGCACCCTCCGACTCTGCCTGCTGCTGATCGTACACCGAGCGTGCCGCTAATAGTGGAAATCAATTATTATATATTTATATACTTTTTTGTTTTCTCATTTAAATTTATTTATGAAATAATTTCAATTAAATGTAGGCAATTAAAGATTTAAAGTAAAAATGTAAAGATGTCATTGTGCTCCGAGAGTCGTTGATTATTCACCAGTTCAACTCGTTTCATCAGAACACAATTTTAAATGGATTAGTTGATCTAGAGGGTGTTTTATTAGTGATTCCTGTTTCTTTCTGAGATGCACAGATAGCACTGTAACTCTAGGGCAGTTGGGCAAGCGTGTGTGGTGCTTTACTGTGTGTGGTCGTCATGTGTTTGAAGGACAGCATGTTCTTCTGGCAGGAGTCAGAGTCCTGGACCTGATGAAGAAGACACGGCTTCACCAGGGCCGCTGACTCCAGGAGAGCTCTATGTAGTATTAGTTTTCGTCTGTCATGTTCAGTGGTATGTTTACTGAGGGAGTAGTGTGTGTGTGCAGTAGCTCAGACTGTATGGAGAGCGTGATGCTGTTGTTTGAGTCGTGAGCTTCTCTCTGAATGTATTTGTGTTGAGGGTGAAGCTCTTCTCACTGCGTCTTCTTGTGCTTCTGTGAAGTTAATACAGTTTGATTCTTGCTCTGGGATTTAATCCACCTCCAGTTTCAGAGGATCATACGATTTAAACTGAGAGTCTGTTTCTGTTTTTAATTTGAATGTTATTTGATTGTAATAGGTATTCCCTTTCTTTTCAATTATTTGTTGATTAGGGAGCCGATGCCACGCTGTCCTGGATCTGATGAAGGGTTTACTAATACCATTAAGTCTGTCTGCTCATAACAACACTATCTAATCCACGCCTGCTATCTGAAGGAGAGCTGGGAAACTACTTTAAATCTACAAACTACTCATGATTTACAGAAATGTAACCAGAGACAAGCAAGCGTTGTGAAAAAGTAGTCATTAGTTTGTGCGTCTAATCACTTGTGATGCTACAGAAGTGCTAGTTGATCCATCAGACTTCAAATGGATCATGAGAAGCAGTTTAGATACGCTCTCTAAAGAAACTGTGATTATAAATATTTGAGAATCATTTTGGTTTCCTTATAATGGTGCAGAAATGGTGTCTTTTTTATTGCTCTGTTGTCTTGCTGCTAGCCAAACACTGCATTTCTGATCATTTGAATAAACAGATTAGCCATAGATCATTCAAATCCAAATCATTTAAGTCTCCACAAGAGCTTAATTCTGTCTACACTGGACGTGATGAAGCTATTGCTGAAAATCATTTGAAAGCGGTGTCAGTGCGTCACACAGCAGCAGTTTTCTGTTGGGGACTTGCTGAGCTGCAGACAGCATCGCTGATCATGATCGGTGTGAGACTGATTTCACTTTGGTTCACAGGAGTACTCGTTGTCTGGGTTGTGTACTGTACGTGTGGGGTGTGTTTGTTCTGGTGATGTCAAACATCAACACTGGCTACCAGAAATCACTTACCACACCTTTAATAATCATATTCACATCCATAGACCTTACATATGCAGCACATGCTGTCAAACGTTCCTCTCCTGCAGAACAAGCTTGTCTTCATGGCTTGTAAACAGAAGCATGTATTCTAGAATAGTTCTGAGGGAGTATTTTCATCCAGTGCTGGTTTTGTTGTGTGCTTAGCTGTATCCTGGTACTGTTATAATGAAAACCTTTTTCACTGTCAGGGCTCGGGTAAACAGACTCAAATAGTCTCAGTTTGGATGATTTTGCTGGGCGTCTGAGGCATTCTTTGAGAAGAACTGACACGAGTGCATATTCCAGGCAAACGCTCTGATGATGTAGTGCTTGTGTTTCTACACGGCTATAGTTAGTCAAACTCAATCTCTCTTCTTCAGTCTCTGTACTGCTAGTGTTTCTCAGGGTATTACCTCCTCAAAATGATTCCCCAACGACTGAGCATCACACACAACCAGACCAATCATTAACACACACAAACGTAGTGTGTCCATGTGTTCTGGGGTGTCTCTCTCTCTTCATAGGTGTAATGGTGTTTGTACTGTACAGACTGTATGTGGTATTGTCCTACACTGACCCTACACCTAAACCTACCCCTTACAGGAAACACTACACACTCTTACATTCTCAAACAGTTAACTCTGTGTGATTATCTAGCTGCTGTTAGATAGCAAACATCAGACATGTTCCTGGTCACAGAGTGAGATCTGTGGACTCAGATGTGCTCTGTCTGTCAGCATGTGCTCGTCCTGACCCTGAATCAAGTCATGTAGGGTTTTTAGTCACATGCAGATTCATTGATGGACAGTCATCCTCTGCTCCCAGGCTTGTTGTTGTACTGCACACTACTTTTACAAACACAGCAGATTGTGTGTCGTTCCAAACTCTCACAACCTCCTCATTTCTGAAGACCATATCTGAGCAGCAGGAATATTAAAGAGCTTGAATTTACACACGAGTACCTCTGCTTCAGCTGAAGGAAGAGCTTGAGGAAAGCCCCGGCTCAGAAGAGTGTCGACTGTGACGCTGCGGCTGAAGGGCGATGGCTGTAAAACATCTGAAGAGAGCAGCTGTGACTGAAAGCTCAGGATCTGTGTCCTCCCAGCTCTGATCGCTGCAGGACGGTTATTCACTCATTCAATTTCAGGCCCTGCAAACAAGTCTGCAGTGAATAAAACACACAGTCTCAGACCCACACCACTAAACGTTAACACAGAAAATACTTCAGGAGTAATGCCCTGAAGCACATCCAGCTGTTCATCACCAGATCGGAGTGCTCCACAGTGAAAATGCTTTAGACGTAAGGGATAATGCAGACGCTGCCGCTAGATATCGCAGAAATAAGCCCGACAGTGTGATCAGGTCTTATCATCAGGGGCTTATTTTGCGATAACTACCGGCTGCCTCTGCATTATCCCGCTTATTATACGGCTACATAAGGAAAAAAATGGACATGAATATGAATTTGAAGCATTTTTGTTTTATATAAACATCCTTCCGCGAAGCGATATAGTACCACGCGACTACCATTCAAACGTTAGTAAGACAATTTATAACATCTACATTTGAATATATAACAACGGATGTATTTTACATTTTCCATTGTTAATTGTGGTCGTCCAGTGTTTGTCACAAGATGGCGCCAAACGGTCATCTCTGTTGGCGCGGAGGGATTTTAAACATGCAAGTAGTCCCGGCTATGCGTTATTACTTTGGAGCGGTTATTATTTGAAAAGAACGAACCCGCAAATGTCTCAACCGACCAATCAGAATCAAGCACTCCAGAGAGCCGTGGAATAAAAACTAATAATGAACATCTGAGAGCACTTCATCCAGCATTAATAAACAACCAACAGGAACAAGTATCACGATATGATTATTGTTACTGGTAAGCTATAGCACTCAGCAATCTAATAATGAACTACTGTATTCAAATGAGGGATATTATTATTTTTTATTTTTTTTTCATTCATCTTACTAGATAATAAAAGCTACAAAATGTGGTTATATTTTGTGTGTAGTAAAAAGTTATTTTTGCTCTCAAAATTACATTATGAATTATGAACAAACATAATCAGAATAAATACCAATGCACTGATAAATAGAATGTTAGATTTGTACATTCTGCTTGTTTCCATGTTTGAAAATTGCTACTTTATCACATTGACAGCACAGATTCCCCGGACATTTATGAGTCACGGTAGACAGTGTTTTCACGGTGACATGTAATGTATTTCCCAGTTTTATGATTTCAGATTGACATTGCCTGACAAGCTGAACAATATTGTTCAAATGTAGTTTTTTACTTAATCTTCTAAAATATTTTCACTTGCATAATGAACCTAGCTTATGCATGTAGTATGAATGAATAAGCTGTACTCCTGAAGCAGTAGGCAAAACAATACCTGGGTTTAACCCTTTAAATAAAGAAAACCCTAGGATGTGTGTGTTCACACAGCATCTCTGACACACATGACTTTACCCCATGAGTAATAATATGAAATATTGATTTCAGTTTAAATAAGTCAAAAATCATATCTGTTTCCTTTGCTTTGCACACTGTAATAGATTATAAGATCAGTCACATAAACGACATCACCACACCGTAGATCTGAATGAGATCATGCTATACGTTATTCCTCATCTGTGAGCAGCAATGAATGACCCTCTCGTTCCTCACACACTACTCTCTCGGACTGTATGCAGTGACAGAGCTTCAATAAGCAATTCCTTTTCATTCAATCAAGCCAATTAAGAGGATAATTAGAGACAGCTGCTTAGACACTCAGTGCTCTCCTCTCGTCCTTTCTTTGTTCTACAGTTCTGTTTTCAGCTGCTGACACACATTTACAAAACTTTGCCTCTTTTTTCAACAAAAATCCAAGAACTGCACACAAAACACCACTCATCTCTCGCAAAATGAAGCTCTGTGTTCAGAATGTCACAAACACATCCCAGAAGCAAACATTTCTGAACACGTCTGTCGTAGTGTTCGTTCTTGATAGATGTGTGTTACAGAGAAACGGAATCAGAGAATTTGTGTCTGGTTTTGTAGGTTTGGTGTGTTTCAGATCTGCTAGGAGAATACTTGTTTTTGCACAAAGAAAACAAAAATAACATAATTTTACTCTATCATTCTTCTCCTATGACTTACATCTTCTGCCATTTGAGAGAGGATCTTTCCTCTAGATGTAAACAACCACAGTCAGCACTAATATTTACCTATAATAGATGTTGGTGTTGATAATATTGTTTAATTTTACTGCTGAATATGCATTTAAGAGATCGGGATGGCCGTCCACCCCCTTAAAAATGTACATGTGATCATCTGGCTACTAGATGAACTAGATAGAGGATAGTAATTGAATAGACCTGATATATACTGTACAGCAAATAGGGCACTAGTGATTTCCCCCAGTCCACCAAAACTGAAACATCCATGCTTAAACTAATAGATATAGATTCACACCAGCAGAATGTCCATGACAGTAGCTGTGTGTCTATATCAGTCCTCGGATCACAACATCTGCATACAGCTGTGAAGAAGAAGAAGAAGTGACTCTTTGGATCCCGGTGCTCTACATATTAAAGCTGGCCTTCAAGAACCTCAGAAGCTATTGAGGGTAGAACCTGTGTCTTTAATTTGATGATTATTTCACAGGTCATGAACAAATAAATAAGTAATACAATTGAAGATTCATTAAGTATTTTAATGAGTGGATATACTTTAAGAAAAGAGCTAAATCATTGAAAATCTTTATTTCTACCATCAGGGCAATCATTCAGAATTTCCCATCAACATAAAATGTGAGAAAACTGCCTGGAAGAGATGTGTGTCTACTGATAGATTATACGTGATCTTAAAGGATCGCCCCTGGAGGCCAAAACAGACCCAAAATCTGTGCTCAACTGACTTTGAGTTTGCATTAAGTAGTAATGTAGTAGAACACTGAACCATTAGCGGTGTGGTCAGCGATTGACGGAAGGCGTGGCTGAAGCCATGGTCATAGCAGTGTCTCGAAAAATTCCCAACTTCTGCCACGAGCAATGCCAGTGAAGCAGCACCGACGGATCCACAATTTTTTTCAGCAAAGCTTGATGTCACCCATTCAAAGTCAATGGGAAGCGTTGACGCCGACACCTCGTGTGAACACACAGGAAGTGTTCATATTCATCTGCTTTCCTATGTATAAACTATACATCATTAATACAGAGATTTTGAATATGATATTTTAATATACCTGTACAGTGAGAAGGAGTCTGAGTGACCTAAGACTCTCCAAAGAGCACAGCTGGAGAACTGCATAAAATAGTTGAGACTCAGGGGCCAGAAAACCTTAAAACAGCCAGCATTAGCTCGTGTTGTCTTGGACGGCTTCAAGAAAAATTGTCCTAGCTATCCAAAAACAAACAGGGATGAAAAGTCTATAATGCCCACGGTTAAATATACTGCTGTATTTTTGATGTTGTGGGTCTATATTACTGCTGGAGGTCCTGGACATCTTGTTCAGACACATGGCATCATGGATTCTACCAAAAGATATAAAAAAAAGATCTGTTAGACATCTTATAATGGGCCATGCTTGGATCTTCCATTGGGACGATAATCCAAACACCATCCAAGCCTCAAAAACAACACAAAAATGGCTCATTGAGCACAAAATGAAACTTTTGCCATGGCTCATGTAGAAACTGAAGAAGAACAGCTTCTGCAGGGTCTAGAGTGATCTGGATGAAGGACTAGCCGTCTGCTGTCTCGGAAAAAAGTATATGTCCATAATTAGACAATAATTAATGAAGCTTTGTTTGAGAAAGAGGATATTATAGGAAGGAATTAGGATAAAAATAGGTTAGGGGTATTATATTAACAAACAGTGTGCTGCTGGCCCTCGTTCTCATCAGTCCACAGTCAATGCATCTCCAGCACACAGCCTCACACAAACACCAGCACGGGTGCAGCTGATCACACTCAGGGGCTGGTGATCAGGATTGACGTAAATCTTCTTCATACGACCGGGATAATTGAGCTATTTAAGATGAGGAGGGTAAGAGTGCCACAAATGTCACTCTCTCATTTATTCACTTAAATGATGCATGCAGTACTTTTAGCCCTTATATCTCTTGTTAATTCGCCTACAGGGACAATAGAAGAAAATGACTCGCATAGCTAAAAGTGACACATTTATTAAAGTACTTTAATGAAGTGATTAGTTAATTAAGCCAGTGAACTCTTGTATATTCTTAGACCCTCACATGCAGTGATAGATTGACAGAATGACAGATTGGTGTTAATACCATTAATAGAGTACATGATCATAGAAACCTACATCTCTTTTACAAAGGTTTATGAGGAGTTCTTGATCTCATATTATTTTAAATTGTGTTTTTTTTCTCATTCATTCATATGTATCTTGCAGTTCTACCATCATTCAAACGTAACATATGTTCACATGTGTCCTCATGTGATTGTGTGCCTGTTTTCCAGTTCCATTTAATGTAGTTAACCATGGTATGTTATAATATCTCTGAAGTAAGCAGGTAATATGAAAGGTACTATATAAAAAGGAACTAAATTCTTATTAATTTAAATCATTCAGCACCTGATGAGCCCTCTTTGATGAGCCACGAAATGTACAGTTGAGAACCATGTCTGAATGAATTTGGCAAGTCGTCTCATGATGACCTGAACCATTGCTAGACTCTATTTCGAGAAGCTTGAGATCCCTGCTTTTCATCTCAAAGCTGCAATTAACCGTGTGCTGTCAGCTCTCAGTAAACCGTGATCTCTCTCCACGCCTGAGGAGAACTGAGACTGCAGGAGAAGCAGGTTATTGTCCTCTGAAAACCAGCAGACACACATTAAGAGCCCATATCCCTGATGGGAGAGCAAAGTCTCAAAATGGTCACACAATGGGTTCAGACATGCTTTTTGGACGAAGAAAACGGACTACCTCAGGCCTAATTGTATCATTCTTTCAAATACTCTCCTGCCATGAGGGCTGTGTCTGAAATGGGAAAGGTTTTCATTTATAAATATTTTTTTTTTTTCAGCACCGTTGGACTCTGACCCTACAAATAAACAGTCAATTCCACCAAACACAAACTGAATAAACAAAACACAATTATTTCAAATCATTTCAACATCATGACTGTTTCAGTTACTGAAAGGGTTACAACCCTTGTTATATATATTTAAATATTGTTCCGTAAACCTCCTGATCTAGATAAAAATGGATGCGGTTGTCCTTCCACACTGTGTGCCAATAACAGTAGAGCTTAAACTGTGTGTCCAGGACTGGAGAGTTCAGCAGAAGAGCACAGGCCGAGTTTGGAGCTGTGTTTTATTAAGTTTTTAAAGGTTATTCTGTGACAGGCTGTCCAGTCCAGCTGAGTTCAGCTCGGTCCTGACGAGACGGTCACATCCGCCGGCAGAAGTCTTTCTGATGCTAGCTGGAAACTCAGAGAAGCTTTGCCTTCGACAGCTAAGCAGGTCTGTTTAGATGGCCCAGTCCTCCTTTAGTATGAAAATGAAGACACACAGAGGACATTGAAATGAAAGTGTTTAGCTGCTCTCATCGATGCGGAGTAATGCAGAGCAACACAGTCAGAACAGTAGAGCAACAATCAATACAGCCCTGTTCAATAGAGTTTAAGCCATTACACCGCAGCAGCTAATGACCAGCGCAGAGCACAACAGGGTTAAATAAATGCATATTTCTTAAAGTCATGTCTTGATGGCATTTCATTAAATGTAGTCTTTTTTACATGAACAGATCCTATAATAATAATAATAATAATAATAATAATAATAATAGTATTAAAGCCGATGTAGTGACTTGAGTTTGATCAGCTCCAGTCGTGTGTGTGTGTGATCTATCTGCAGCACAACTGAAGCCTCATTAGCGCTCAAACACTAGCCTAATGTTCTCATTAGCAGCTGAAGAGACGGCAGATGGTCTTAGCTGATCACTGGAAACATCTTTTCCTCTCTTCAGGCTGAGATCGGCTCACAGAGCACTAACCAGTTGTCTGTAGCGGTCAGCAGCTCGTCCACCCTCAGTGTCATCAGGCCTCAAATAACCCCATTGATCCACGTCACAGCAGATGCCATCGCTCATCGCTTCATCGATCAGTGTGTTTCACTGCTACTAGTATAGCTCTGCTCTGGCACACAAATAAATCACTTCGTGTGGATTTCTGGACGGCTTCAGAACGTTTCATCTTCACGTTAGCGAAATAATTAAATGTGAGGCTTGTGAATTGTGTGGAATGTGTCGATGTCTGATCGAGGCATTTTTACAGTATTTGACTGATATATGCATAAGTGCGTGCTTATGAGATGTTTCCTGTGCGTGGGATACCGTTTGTTTCATCTCGACAGAAAAGCTCTCTCTATTTGTATGCAGATGTATTCTCATTTTCAGATCCGCTGTACTTTTCATTATTAATTGATTCCCTTTGAACATTATGACACGAGTTACTGGATTCTTTCATAACAGAACGGCCCAACACAGCTCTCAATTAATCCAGCCGCGTGTCGTTTGTGGGATAAAAGAAGAAGACAAGGATGGAGCGCTGGGCATGTTAATAATTACTAAACTGTTTATATCCAATGTACCAGTAATGGCTGTGTTTCACCATCGTGGCCAAGCCTTGTGCTTCTGATATTGCTCTGAATAAAAGAGGATCAATGCAGCAGACAGATTCAAAAAATGTGTGGAGATTTCTGGAATCAGAGCTAAATGAACAGAGAGAAAGCTTCATGTTCACATTCATGTCATTGAGTGTTTCCAAATGCTCAGAAGCCCACAGAGACTAGTTATTCTTCACTATAGTGAAGCAAAACCCATAAGAGATGATTACAGATACTGTAATAGAACCTAAATTATACACTTCTCCCTCATACATACAAAAGAGACAGAAACATCTTCAAAGAGACGCTCTACCAGAATGTGCTAAACATCTCAGCTGATATTTGTTCAGAGCGTTTGTTAAAAGCAAAGCTGCCAAAACAACAAACTTTATACGTCCTCCTCATTGTGACATCACCCTGTGAAAAAAAAAAAAAAAAGATGCAAGATGTGGCTATTTTTTTATTTAGAAGTGAGTGTCAGTCCCTGTATCTCTGTCCGTCTCTCCTGAAGTCATAAGGTCAAACGATTGAAACTGAGATTTATAAACCAACCTTAAAGTTTAATAGATAATCTTTCCATTGATGTATGTTTTGTCCTTAGCAATGCGTATTACTAATCAGAAACGTTTTTATGTATTCATGGTAGGAAACTTACAAAATATCTTCATGGAACATAATCTTTACCTAATATCCTGATATCAATGGAACGTTTATTTATTAAGCTTTCAGATTATGCACACTTCTTATTTTATTTTTTTAAATGGACACATGCTGTATGTGAGAAGTCTTGACCTGTCTGATGTCTGGTTCTTGACAGAAACTCCACGTACTGTATGAAGGTGTCCATGTCTCTGATGGTGGAGGAGAGCGAGGAGGGACTCTGCTTCAGCAGCCGGATACGGTACCAGGAGAATGCAGAGATCACCAAGAGCAAAATGGTCAGCTGCCCCGACATCGATGACTACCTTGCACCCTACAAGCAGCCCATCATGAACTGGTACAAGGTACAGACTCACCTCTCCTGCCTCTACTCCCAGCCCTAAACCTGAGGAGTTTAGCTCAACCCAGGGGAGGCTCCTAGTCCATCTGAAGAGCTTGATTACGTGTGTTTCGATCAACAAACCTATTGTTATTTTCAAAGCATCGGTGAGGTTTAGGATAACGTGTTTGGCACGAGTGAGTGTAAGGCGTATGAACGAGTGATGTGTTTCTTCAGGAATGCCAGAGGAAAGAGTGGAGGAGCTCCATCATCATCAACACCACCAGCCTCTGGATCCCCGAGGTGCAAGAGGACGACGGAGGGAACTACACCTGTGAGCTCAAATACGGCAGCAGGGTGGTGAGACGGACCACAGAGCTCAAAGTCACAGGTAATGATCTGAGAGAGCCTGGACCTGTTGTGCTGAGAATCAGTCAGGGCGTCCAGCACAGACACACTCAAGCCGCTGAGATAAATTCTTTTTTATAATAAAAGATCAAGAACAGGTCTGTACACATTTAGTTTTACTGTCTAAAAGGGCGGGTTGACCTTGTTGCTATGGATGATGTCGGTCCACACAGTGGTTCTCGGTCAAAGATTTATTCATACAAATATTGTAGAGCATTTTATTACCATGCCATATTCAGGTTTAAAAATAACAGTGTAAATTGCCACATTTAGATAAAGATTTTAAAATGCAGGATAAGACCCAATCCCAACTCTACCCCTTACTCCTACACTTTCCCCTACCCCTCCGTTCACGTGTAGGGGTGGGGCTGTCTCAATTCTCTTTTGGTTGGAGGAGTAGGGGGAAGGGGAAGGGCTAGATAGCCCTCCAAATGAAGATTTTTCGGGACCTCACTTCAAACGAAGGGCTAAGAGCAAGCGGACCCATAAATGAAAGTGATTTTTGTCATTTATAAGGTTTTTTATGACAATTTTTCACTATATGTATATTACCATAAATCTTGTGTTTATGTTTATGGTGATGTTCTGGAAAGAAACATTTGAAAAAAAATAGATAGCACCAAGTGCACAATATTAGGAAATAGATTTTATGTCAAATACCCGGTGAATTGACTACATGTGGTGACGCATTGTTTTGTTTTGCTTAGGGCCATATGTGCACATGTAACGTGAGCGGCGCTTTCACCGGCACATGTCCTCTGACGTGACGTTAGGAGCATTGTTGTGCAAGTTACTTCCAAACTGTAATATATTATATATTACTTGTTACTGTTATTTAAAAGTAATGCCTTAACTTACAATATTACTGATTCAAAATTGTAATGCGTGACTCCTGTATTACTTTTGAGTTACTTTCACCAAAATAACTCCAGAGAGCATGTCAGCGCAGCTGAAGAGTTCTGCATTCAAACACACGCAATAGACTAAAGCTTGTCACAGATTCAGCAATAGTATCGTTACCAGGAATATGTCTGAGGAAAAAAGTAGGAAGATATTTAAATTATTTAGTGTTTTCTGCGTCTGTGTCACAAAGATAAATTTCCTGACTCACCATCTCCTCTGATGCACCTTAAGTCATCTTCATGGATTAAAATTATAATGAAAGAGGATTTGTTTTCGATTTCTTTTTTATTTCGTTAAGTGGTCATTTAAAACTTTTTAAATTCATGTCTTCTTTTGCTGAGTTTTGGTTTTTGTGATTTTCTTTTTTTTTTGCGTGGACACACAAATAAAAGTAGACCCTTTACAGTTCTGAATGAGGTATTACTCTTACCTTTAGCCTATCAGAAAAAAATGACGGTGTCTGCCTTTTTGTTTCCACTGGGAAAAAATGTAAGTGGTTGCACTGCTTCCTCCGTGTGCTGCAAGAGCCTGCTTTATTCTCAGCACAAAGTGAATATACCATCATACCATCACACGTGTTATTACAGCGCAGGTTTAATGTTTGAACGCTGTTATATGCTTGAAATGTTTTATTTTATTTTAGGAAAGTTCTGATGATTTGAGAAGGTTAAATTGATAAAAAAAAAATGAATGTTACTTTTAAAAAAACTAAAACTTATTTAATATATTTAATGAACAAAAATGCTTGAAGCATTTTTCTAAATTAACTTAATTAAAAAAACTAAATATTATTATTTTGCCATTATACAAAAACCTGAACTATTTTAATAGCTGAAGCAGTATGAGCCGTTTTGGTAGAAGGACCACCGTCCAGTGCGAGCCGGGCGGAGCTGATAGCCTCGGACCTAGAACACAGAGGCTGAAATCATTTCCACTGTTGGGCCAGTAGCTTTGCGACACTTCTGTAAAACCTTGCTGTTTTTTGAACAATTAAGATTTTGGCTAAGAGTGTGTTGTAACGCAAGCATTCCTGAACATGTACAGAGTAAAATATTACTGAAACCTGATGAGTAATGCCTTATGGTGCGTTCACACCTTCACGAATGAAGCGGGTAAACTCGGGCAATTCGCGCGTAGTTAGACGTGTGAACATTTTGAGTTTACTCGCTTCATTCGCGCTTCCAACAGATGTGCATTCGCGTCAGAGAGGGGCTTCTGCCAGGCGCCTCAAGTCTCTGCATTGGTGGAGGGAAAAAGAGCAAAACTAAACATTGCTGTTATTGTGCCATGAAATGCAGTTTTAAGAGTATTTTAGGCGAGAATATAGTTGTTTAAAACACAAATCCGAGGTTTATTAAAAAAGAGAGCGCCTATTTAAAAGTTTGCTTCGCCGATTTCAGAGCCGTGAGCTCCACGTGAACACCAGGTGCTCAGTGCTCAAGTATCCGCTCATTGGCAAACTATGGTTTAATGAATCTATTATGTATTTCCTTTTTATTCCTGTTTTTATTAAAGTACATAAAGAAGATGTATCATACAGCGACGATGATTTTGTCTTCCATAGTTTCGGAATTCTGCCTCCGCTTGCTAGTCATCACGTCACTACTAGAGCAAGCTCCTGATTGGTTAATGCAGTGCAAATTTTCATCAAAGTTCAGATTTTTCAACTTGAGCGTTTCACGCGAATCAAACCCTTCGCGCCGCAGGATGTCTAATCGCCTCTTTGCATTGACTTAAAATGTAAATCACTCACGCTTGACGCTTCATTCGCGTCCGGTGTGAACGCACCTTTACACTACTGCGTTACAATAAAACGCTTTTTATTACTGTTATATATTACTTTTGTAACGCTTTACTCCCAACACTGGTTAGGAGCTAGTGATGTATAAACAGTGTAGTAGTGGTGTCCCATTTCTTTGGGGAAAATATTTAACCCTTCCCCTTTCCACTTCATTTCAAGGGACATGGGGAAGGGGTGAGGGGTAGAAAATAGAATTGGGATTGTAAAGATCATTATTTGCTGACATGCTTTATTTTTATTTTATTTTTTAAAAATACTGTACATTATTAAAACTCCTCTATGCCCTGGCTTTCCCAAATGCCCCTCCTCCTGACAGGCACAGTCTGTTCTTATTGGCCAGCTGATACAGTGCATTGTGTTTGGATGAACCCTACAAGCACTCATCAGTAATTTAATGCCCCTTCAATAATCGCAAGCTCAGCTTTTAAAATAATTGTAAAGGCGGTTAATAATGTTCTTAGTAGTTTTATAATCAGTTCAAACCCAAAAGAGGATGTCACAGAGGCAGACGAGAGATGACCGGTCGAGGATTGTCCCCGTGTAGCGTGATGGAAGACTCAAACGCGGAGTAGCGCGAG
>JAUYWG010000048.1:336430-348442 GCA_034779775.1 Enteromius afrohamiltoni
CACTGAGGTGCAGATAATTGTCACTTGCAATAAATGTTATAAATATTGGAAAATTCCATGTGAACTTGTAAATAGCCGCTGCCAAAAAATAATGATCCCAAAACTTATTATCTTTAATAAGATAACTTGTCAGATATGAAAATTATGTAGCAATAATGTATTAATGTTTGACGCCGTGAAGGATAGTGTATGCAGTTATGTCTTTTAAAAGATCAGCTTAAATGTGTGATATGAGGAAATAATGTCAAAAACAGATTTATAGTATTCTACACTGATTCTCAATTATATATAGACTATTCATTATGTTTCATGTTTTATACCAAATTTTTATATTGTACTGCAAATATGTATTGGTGTTGCATTGTTGTTCATACATGATTAATTATTAATAAATAAAAAAAAACACTATTCCTAAACATAACCCTAACACTAACATAATAAATTCATAAGTTCATCTTCATAATGTCTGTCAATATTGTTATAACCTAAAGCTTCCACTTTGTGCACTCTAAACTACAGTGGATTGTGGATCAAATGTAAATTGATGATGGGGGGGGGGGGTCTATTTCTATCAGAGTCTGCGCTGCCCAGTGGGTCGCGCAGGTTAGTGATTCGAGCAGCACTGCTGAAGTTGGTCTGCGCTGCACGATCCACTGGGCTGCGCAAATAAGCAGATCATCTCTGCGCTATCCAGATTATCGTGCTGCGCTGTCCATTGTGCCGCGCAGATATTTGGTCCGCCCAGAGCGGCTCAATCGGGTGCTGTGGTTTCATCCCACTTTTGATGTGTTTGGCTTCCCATAGTAATGTGCATTTAGCCATGTTATATTTTATACGTGTTAGATGTGAAATTTGAGTATTTAAAGTACACCACACTGAATATAGTGCACAGGGATGCAAACTGGGAAAATTGAGACACAATATTGAGATTGTGATTCAACAATATCTGATAGTTTGATCATCACTGAAACTGAAACTGTAGCAAGTGAAAGAGAAAGTTGATGAGAGACCAGCTTATCTGTGAAAGAATGACTAATGACTAATTACTACTAGTTCAGTTCAATACACTTTTACACTAACTGAGAACTAACTGACCCGTCTGAAATCACTGGGGTTTCTTCTGATCTCTCCAACCCTCAGCTTAGTCCTGACCAAACCTGAGAACCAGATTCTGTAAGGTGTTCTGACATGAAGGACCTCCAGTCTGGATATCACACACACTCACCCACATGTTGTGTTTCCATGTTTTATGGGGACTCTCCATAGGTGTAATGGTGTTTATACTGTACAGACTGTATGATGTATTGTCCTACACTGACCCTACACCTAAACCTACCCCTTACAGGAAACTACAGCCATTTTTAGATTTTCAAAACACTTAATTCTGTGTGATTTATAAGCTTGTTTCCCTAATTGACACATAACAAATGTCCCCACAAGGTCAAAATGTACTGGTATTTCTATCTTTGTGGGGACAAAGGTGATAAATACCAGGGGTTGAAGTGTTAGAAAATTGGGGAAAATGTTTTCAATTTTAATCCCGTTTGCTTCATTTAAATTAGATTTTTTTTATGTTTAGGAAGTATGGTGATAGAAAATAGTTTAGTTAATTATTATGACAAATTCCAGAACCAAGACACCTCCCAAGAAGGCCCTTGAGGCCGCCACACCTCTAGTCAAATGAGCTCTGAATTTCATCGGCGAGGGGAGACCAGAGGACTCATATGACATGAAGATAGCATCTACAATTCACCTGTTCAGGGTCTTTCTGGAAGCAGACCAGCATCTGGTCCGAGCTCCTCCATCGAACAGACCTGCGAATGTAAGTGTACAGTGCTCGCAGTCTTTCCTGGTCTGTCTCCCGAAAGGGAGGAGGGCAGAAAGCCTGAAGTACAACTGGCTGCGGCGGTACTGTGGGGACTTTTGGAACATAACCCGCTTGTGGGAAAAGAAAGACTTTAGCCAGACCGGGCGCAAAGTCAAAACAAGAAGGGGCCACTGATAAGGCCTGCAAATCCCCCACCCTCTTGCGCGAGGCCAGTACCAACAAGACCACAGTCTTGATGGTGAGGAGATGGTCAGGAACCTGCTCCAATGGCTCTAACAGAGCTCAACAGAGGGAATCCACCGAGTACCACCACCAAGTCCCATATCGGGACCGCACTACAGAGGAAACGTACCACTAGTGGGTCTCTACCCACTGAGCCTCCACCAATAAGGGAGTGGAAGGCCAAAATCGCCGCCACATACACCTTGAGGGTGGAGTTAGTCAACCCTGTCGACAACCTGGCCTGCAGGAACAGTACCAACCGGGCAGTTAACTGGGTCTTGCTGGTGGTCCCCACACCATGAAGTGATTAACTTCCACTTTTAAGTGTATAGTTTCTTCATGGAGGGAGCTCTGGATTGAAAAATGGTCTGAACAACCTCAGCTGACAGACCGAAAGCTATGAATTGTGCCCCCTCAGGGGCCATACCCACAGGTTCATACCTCCGGGCAATTGCACATTGTGCATTCTCCTGAGTCACAAACAAATCCACCTCCGCTTGGTAGAAGATCGTCCAGATTTGCTGCACGACCTCTGATTGAAGTATCCATTCCCCGGACCTCAGCCCCTGTCTCTACAGAAAGTCTAACCCCATGTTTAAGTGTCCTGGAACATAGACCACTCTCAGCAAGAGGTGTCTGACCAGGATCTGGTGCTCCAACTTGTACAAGGGGCACGAACGTAGACTTCCCTGGTGATTGATATAAGAGACCATCACCATGTTGTTGGTGCGAACTAAGGTCTGAGAAAAAGTGATTCAGTGCCTGAAGTTTATGTGCCAAGAGATATGGTGCCCACTCCACAGACCGCAGGCCGGGCAGCCGCTCATGCCCCCCAACTGGAAAGGGATGTGTTGGTCGTCAGAGTGATGCAGCGACACAGTGTCCCCAACACCGGGCCTGACTTCAGGAACTCGCACACATCTTCGGGAGACCTTGATCATATGAAGGGGATTTCCCCTTTGGGGAAACCCACTTGGTTTTGAGCCACCACTGCAAGGGTCTTGTGAACAGCAGGCCAAGCAGAATCACACTTGATGTCGCTGCCATAAGACCCAACAGTCTCTGAAACTGTTTGATTGTTAGTGAAAGGCCCTCCCACACTCTGCTGACTGCCCTGAGGATTGAATCGACTCGAATGGGAGACAACCGTGCCCGTATTGTGACCGAATCCCAGATCACGACTAGATAAGTGGTCCTCTAAACTGGAGAAAGCACACTTTTTTTGGCATTTAGTCTTAATCCCAGACATGACATGTAAGCGAGGACGACATCTTGATTTCTGTTTGCCTTGTTCTGTGACCGAGCTAGAATTAGCCAGTCATTGATGTAGTTGAGGACACGGATACCCTGAAGTAGCAACAGAGCTAGAGCCACGTCTACTACCTTTGTAAACGTACAGGGTGAGTGTGCCAGACCGAAAGGAAAGACCCGATATTGATAAGCTTCGCCCCCAAAAACAAACTTCAGGAACTTCCTGTGAGAAGGATGAATGGACACGTGAAAGTATGTGTCTTTTATATCTATCCTGACAAACCAGTCCTCGAACCTGATTTGGAGCACGACTTGTTTCAGTTTAAGCATCCTGAACTTCAGCTGACCGACTGAGCGGTTCAGTTGCCTGAGATCTAAAATGGACCTCAGCCCCCCATCCTTCTTTGGAACTAAGACCGGCTGTAGAACCTGGACTCTCTTAACAAAGGCGGAACCACCTCGATGGCCCCTTTACTCGAGAGAAGTCACCTCCTGTTCCAACACCAGAGTCTGCTTGGGACCCACCACGGTGGGAAGAATGAAGCTGTAGCGAAACGGCAGATGTTTAAACTGAATACAGTATCCGCCCCTTACAATACTCAGAACCCATTGAGATATATTTGTTAGACAAATCCACGCCACCAAATATTCTACAAAGGGAACGCGGGGGTGCACGGGCAGGGATGCTCTTTTTCTGGCTACTCCAGTATGAAGCGGTACTTTTAGGGGGCTGCCCCCTTTGCCCAGCAGCTCCCTGAGCCAGCGAGCGACGAGGGAGGATGCTCTGCAATTCCACCGCATGCTTATGTGCCTCCTGGTATCTCTCAACAACAGTTTTAACTACATCACCGAAGAGACTGGAGAGTGCTAGCGGGGCATCAAGAAGACAGACCTTGTCATGAGCTCTCACCTCAGACAGGGTCAGCCAGAGATGTCTTTCCGCTGTCTCTTTGGTGGCACGGAGAGACAAATCAGCAGTCCTCCTAAGTTCTAGGATGTCTTCCACATCCACCTGATCTCGCTCACTGAGCCCCCTCAGCAGGTCAGTCTGGTATGTCTGTAACACCGCAAGGATGTGCAGACAAGCACCAGCCTGACCCGCTGAGGCGTACCCCTTGCCCACTAATGCTGAGGTGCAGCAGCTTAAAGGACAAGGTCGGAGCCTTCAATGGTGATGCCTCCGCGGGCAACAGATGGCTCTCAAGCGTCTGCTCCACCATTTCCTCCACATTACCATAGTAATCTGAGGCGGGAATGTACAACAGGGCAGAGTAGGGCTTCTTCCAGGATCTAGACACCTCGGTGTGCAGGTCCGGAAAAAAATGGAGGGCTGGCTGGAGGATCAACTGGCAGAGCTGCCGGCCAATCCAGGCTGAGTCTTTCCACAGCGCGAGTCACCACCTCAAGCAATTCCTTATACCGGGGAGACAGAGGCATTGGCTGGCTATCCACACTAACAACATCCAACTCCTCAGATGAGGATGACTGCTGTGTGGACAGCCTTCCCCAGGGGGATGTAACTGTTACTTGCGGTGCTTCAACACCCGGAGAGGTGCCACTAGATTTGATGAGTTGGGAAGAATCCCTTCCATCAGATCTATCTGCGAGCCCATATCATTTCAGGTTTCCATCCAAAGACTTTTTATTGAAAAAATATTTAGCTCTTCAAAATTACATACATTTCCTCAAACATACATTTCTTAATTTGTTGTTGCTTTTATATGTTGAAATTTCTAATGTATTAATTGTGTTCTGAAGATGAAAGTTGTTGAGTTATTGATGGGTAACTCCATGCAGTGCCGGCAGGATCACTTGAGGCAGGATCACATCATTTTTTCCCATTATAAAGTTGAAAACAGCTTACAATACTCACAATATTTCACATGTCGACCAATTTAATCCGTTAAATAGCAGAAGTTATTCCTCCACCACATGCGTGTGACATCATTAACAATGGCACTGTGCCCTATGCCACCGTGTTCGGGAAACAGTTGTAGCTAGTTCATTTCTAAAACAATGCATCGTACTATGGAGGTTAATCAGGCAGTTACATCGTTGTTCAGGAAACACTCCCCTGGTATACTTAAGTCTGCTAAATTTGAGCAACTAATTTTGTACTAAATGCACTTTAATTGTGCAGAAGTAGTGCTGAAGTCCAGTTAAAGACATACTTAGTATATTTGATATCTAACACACATTTTAGGCTTCCTAATAAGAAGTATTCATTGTGTATTTATATGAGTAGGTCTCGAATTATCTGTAAGTAAATCATCAGCACAGAAGTGATATAAGAAGCCATGTTTCTGAATGACAGAACCTAGTGATACCATGTAGACAGAGAAGAGAAGTGTTCCTGAGGCACACCAGTGGTTAAGATGTTGTGACTGAGAGGTTGTATCTGAGAGGTATATAATATTCAAACCACTGGAGTGAGGTTATTATGGCCTTTCTCATTGTTGACATTAGGATCTGGTGCTCAACTGTGTCACAAGCAGCAGAAAGATGATAAGATAGGATAGATGCAGCCTTAGTGAGCAAAAGAGGCTTATATGTCAGAAGAAAAATTTGTATAACATTTGTAATCCACTGAAACAACAACACATACACACACACACACACATACATGTAATACTATGGTCTGTTAATATATAAGTTAGTAATTAGAGTGGTTCTCCTCTGTACAGTATGAACTGCAGTGTGCTGATAACAGTGCTTTAATGGCTGCCCTGCACTCATTTTCATGGACTGTCATTTTTCACTTAATGACAGATTGAAATTAGGAACTAATCTTCAATAATTTCACTTTTAATTTTCTGATAAAAACGTCCTGAGGGTTCATCACTCATTCTCTAAGGTCTGACCTTCAGCAGATCTTCTGGTGTTTGTATGTGAAGCGTCTGAGTCTAAACGCTCTCCCTGAGCCTCTTCCGCTCTCATTTGTTGTAGTCGTTGAGTGAATAGCACTTTAACAAGATGTGCCCGAGTAAAGCGGCTAATGTAATGAGGATAAACCCCCTCTGTAGGCGACGAGGTAACACTATCCATCAGCGTCCGCTGCCATCGGCACACAGCCGGACTCCTGCGGAGAAAACAACAGCTGATTGATGCTCTCTTTGTCTGCTTCACCTACAGCTTCCCGTCTCCGCCACTAATGATAATCCAGCACCGAGACAATGCTAGAACACTTTCAAACAGAGACTTTGATTTATCCAGAACCATTTGTCATCTTTCAGCGGATTCGATCCTGATCATTAATGCAGTCTTGCTGATAAGAATCAGTCCCCGCGTTTGTTCATGTCTACTGTTTCTTTAACCTGCAACTCTATGTAGAAAAGACTTTCTGGGAAACGACACAGGCATTCGTTTTTAATAACGGCCATAAATTATATGGGGAGTGTGCCATTGAGAATTAATACAAACTTCATTGTCATGACATCTAATTTACATGAGGAGGGGATATAATTAATCTACAGGCTATGGAAGCCAAATCCCAAAGTGACTCTGGCTCTGGATTGAGTCAGATTTACTGAACAGTCTGTTTTCACACTGCATCATTTGATGTTGCTTTAGAAAGGCCCTTAAATACATGCTAGTGTTCAGCTCTGTCACTGCAGCTGTTCTCTAATTATCAAGTCAATTCATTTAGTCATTTAGCAGCTTTATAGTATTAAATATGAAAACAATTTGTCAATATATATATATATTTTGTAACCATTCTGTAGATACATTTTTAGAGACCTAAGCCTGTCTTCAAATCTAAACATAATCATCTTCAGCAATATAAAGATGTCTATATTTTCATTTCAAAGAAAAGGAAAGGAAAGGATGTGACATGTGGCCAGGTATGGTTTCCCATACAGGAATTTCTGCTCTGAATTTTACCCATCCAAGTGCGCACACACACACACACACACCGTGAACGCACAGTTTTAGGGAGTGTTTGTGGTGCAATGTTATTCTTGTATCCACAATCACAGCATCTGAAGATAAATATTGCAAATACTTGTTAAAATGATTACATGTCAAGGTTTTGAAGAGTAGTCTTGTTTATTAATGGGTTTTTCATCAGACAACACGCAAAACTGAATGAAATGATTTATTTAGCATAAGGTAAAGAAGCCAATTGAAAGCTATGAATCTTATTGAGCATAGATGAAATAAAATAAATGATTTGAACATTTATTGATCCAGTAATGATTCATAAACATCTGTATCTCTCCTAACTGGTCAAGTCAAATGCTAACAGGTCTAGGAAAACATCTCCACCTTTGTCCCGGACTGATTTGGTTTTTACCATCTCCAGAAAGAAGCCCTTTTGTGTTTTTCTGCTCTGAAGTCAAGCTGCATTGGCTGTAATCTAAAATGACATGCCTTTCAATGACCTTCGACACAACAGGTAGCACTAATGGAGCTGTAATTGCACACCTCTGATGGAAACCCGGCATCATTACAGTCCTCTGCAGCCTTTGGGAAATGAACTGACTTGTGCTTGCTGTTGAACACGCTGAATGCTTTTAGCAGTGTCTGATCCACGCTCGACTTCAGGTGTACGGCGCTTCTGTGTTTGATGCAGAATTACAGCCTGATGCTGTATTATCTTCACTAATGCCTCAGAAAGTGTTTTCTGTCAGCTCTCTAGTGTTACAGGACCCTTTCTGAGCAGTGCTTCCCTCTCTTCTTATTCTTCGTGTCATTTCACTGTGAAACACAGTTTGGTTGTCCTGCAGAAGCATTTCAATATGACTTCCGTAACTAACACGTCAGAATTGAATCAACTTTAATTGGTTTTGAAGCTTTAACTGTGTTTTCAGCTTTAGTGCTGAATGCAGTCTGTGAAACTGATCGTCACAGCACGATTACGACTAAGAACAGGGCCGTGGTTATGTTTAAAACAGTCTTGTTAAGTAGAAATATGTGTAAAATGGCCACACAGACACATGAAGGAAGGTGTATTGATACACAGCAGATGTATGCATGCTCACGGATTTCTGTGTCTTTATCTTGAGCCGGCTGGCGTGTGTCAGGAATCGTTCTCTCAGGGTTAGATCAAGGTCAGATCATCCAGTAATGAAATGGAAAGAGTTCATCTCATCAAATACAGTCCATCTGCATGAGGTTATTCTCCCACCAGTGCTAAGAGATCAAATGCTGTGCCATATCTTTTCCAGAGATTTCCAGTCTCATTTTCTTTTCTTTGCTTACAAACAAAATCTTGTCTTGTCACACAGTTTCTAAAAGTTGACTCACACCAAACAGAAACAGAAACACACACCAAACCTGCAAAATCATGCACTAATTCTCAGCCTTTGACTTTTTTATGTATTATTAATAATAAATAAAACACTTTTTGCAGTTCTCTCTGTAACCCACAAACCTAACAGGAATGAATATTATGGAATAGGTGTTCGCAAACATTTGTTTTTGAGATGGGTTTGTGATATTCTGAGTGCAGTGCAAGAGATGTGAGGTGTTTTCCATGTTGTGTGTGCAGCTCTTGGATTTGTGTGTAAAGTTTAGAAAAAAAGGCAAAGTTTTGAAAAAGTGAGTAAGTAGCTGAAAAAACTAAACAAAACTGTGAAATCTGGTTTAGGATAATATCTTTCCCAGTATGTGATTTGAAGTTGTTCCAAGCATAGACATGTTGGACCATGCGTTGAGTAGCACTTGTATCTGCTCCATACATAGCATTGGCTTGAGAAGAGCTGACGCTACACATTACATGGCCAGATAAACATGCACAGGACTGATTCCGGTCACTAGAAGCCGCTGACTTAGTTCACACTGCAAGTCTTAAACTTAAACAATTTTCAATCTGGTTTCCGACCGCATTACAGCACAGAGGCGGCGCTCGTTAAGATAATAAATGATATTCGCCTAATTTCTAATTCTGGCAAAATATCAGCTACGCTGATGATACCCAGATTTACATAGCCTTATCTCCAAATGACTACAGCCCCACTGATTCCCTTCAGTTAAACAAGGAGAAAACTGAAGTCATTGCATTCGGAAGCAAAGAGGACGTTCTTAAGGTGAATGCATACCTTGACTCTAGGGGTCAAACCCCCGAAAAACCAAGTCAGGAATCTTAGTTTCAGTAGTCATGTCAAAGCAGTGACTAAATCAGCATACTATCATCTCAAAAACATTGCCAGAATTAGACATTTTGTTTCCAATCAGGACTTGGAGAAACTCCAACCATCAGACAGCTGCAGCTCGTCCAGAACACTGCTGCCAGGATTCTGAGCAGAAACAGAAGATCTGAGCACATCACACCAGTCCTCAGGTCCCTACACTGGCTTCCAGTTATACATAGAACTGATTTTAAAGTACTTTTACTCGTTTATAAATCACTCAATGGCCTAGGACCAAAATACATCACAGATATGCTCAGTGAATATAAACCAAACAGAGCACTCAGATCGTTAGGATCAAATCAGTTAGAAATACCAAGGGTTCACACAAAGCAAGGGGAATCCGCTTTTATGCAGTTGGAACCAGCTTCCAGGAGAGATCACATGTTCTTAAACAGTAGCTACGTTTAAATCTAGACTCAAAACTCATCCGTTTAGCTGTGCATTTACTGAATGAGCGCTGTGCTTCGTCCCAACCATTAAACCTATTTTAAATACATTTTTAAATCATTATAATCAATCAGTTTTTTAATTGTTTGTTTTATTGTTGTGATCATTGTTTTTTAGGATTATTCTACTTCCTTTTATGTAAAGCACCTTGAATTACCTCTGAGTATGAAATGTGTCGTATCAATAAACTTGCCTTAATGCTCAAATCAGATTTTTTGCTGAAATCCGTTTTTTTTTTTCACATTGTCATTTAAATGCATCTGCCATCAGTAAACAGCCCTGAAGTAACCGCAGAAGAAGACGTGACGTCAAACACACTGAATAAAAAGGGATTCTGCTCGTGTTAGCGTGTGTTTAGAGATTTTTAGTCACCCACTCAGCCGTCTTCAGGCTGAGGTAACAAACCTTCCACTTACCTTTGTTCTTTCACGAAGAATCTTGATGCTAATGTCTTCCTGGATGTTGACTTTGATCAAGTTTTAGTGTCTACCGTCTCTACTCACCTGTTGCTTGGGATATCATCGATCTCGAAAGAAAGGGAGAACTCCACGAAACTGAATGCTTATCTACTTACCTCGTCACTTACTGTAAGGACTCTTGCTGGAAAAGGGAAACAATCTACGGATTCACCACACGTTGGAAACACTGGAGTAAGATACTTCTTGATACTTACCTTTAATCCCTCACCTGTCCCCTCAGTACACGGAGTTCTAACCACGCTGAAGGAAGTCTGCACCTAAGGACAAAAGCGGTGGCTATTTTGCGTTTGTACGATCGGGAGATCGTCTTTGATTATGAACTGTTAAAAGAGCTATTCGGAGATCACTCACTTTAAATAACTGTTTTGTTTGCCCTGCCTCATTCATTAAATATCTTCACTAAATCTTTAAACTTATATTCCTTGTCTGCCTCATCCATGCGTGAGCGTTACAGCGACATGGCCGTTCAGACTTAAGGTGCATATGCATCCGATTTAGGGCCACATTTGAAAGTGGTCTGGGCCTGATTTGAAAAGATTGCATTTGTGCTGTCATAAGAAAATCCGATATGGGTCACTTTTGGGCCAAAAAAGCTGATTTGGGCCACTTCAGTCTGCTGTGTGAACTGAGCCATTGCTGTAGCATTCAGAGTATGTCTGTATTCACTGGAGTATATGGATTTATACAGCTTATGCATATTGTGCACACTCTGTCTATTTACATTCATTTCTGAATGCACACACATTTATGATGCAGGTTTTGGTCCGGTGACTCATATTTACTTCTTGGTGCATGAGTGGAGTGTGTCAGCGGCAGCGTGTGGCGTATCAGCTGAAGAGATTCCCTTACAGCTCTGTTCAGATGGACCCGTGGCTCACCTCACAGTCCTGAAGGCTGTTTGGGCTTGTCTTTGCTAAAGTGCTGTTGTCCCAGAGGAGCTGGAAGTGCTCCGAGAGCACCGCTTCTCTCAGTCTGACTGATGGCCGCAGCTCTACGCCAATTTGTCCCAAATCTCTGCGGCTCTCAGTGTGTGAAGTGCTGGAGCGTTTCATCCAGCCAGAAGAGCTGCTTCCTCCAGGCTTTGACCTGATTCTGCGTCCAGAGTCCTGTGCTGTATCCAGTGCTGTGGATACGGGACTGTGTTTTCATTCCCCATGTGCTCTGTTTGACCTACAGTAGTTGCTGCCGTCTGTTAATTCTGTGATTATGTTTAGATGTGTGTGCTCATTGTCTTCCCTGTGAAGTTCCCTTCACAGGGAAGTTGTTTTTGAGTGGATTACCCTGCCTGTCTGTTTACCTGCCTTTGGATTATTGAAGGATTGTTATTTTGTGAGTTTCGAGTCTGCCTCCATGCTTCCCCACACGCATACGTGACGATAATATAGAAATGAATATAATATTTCAATTATGCAAACAAAATGGTGTTCTGCTAGAAAAGGAAGGGAGTGCGTTCACTCGAAAGTAAAACTTAGAACAATTTGTTGGCAGAATCTATTGACATGAACTCCGCCCACCAATGCCTGGCTGTGATAAACAGCACTGAATCAAACAAGCACATACACTCAACAAAAATGTAAACGCAACACCTTTGTTTCTGCTCCGATTGTTCATGAGATGGACTTAAAGATCTAAAATTCATTCCAGATACACA